>JAKOGI010000524.1:275000-282500 GCA_029747015.1 Carnegiea gigantea | reverse complement strand
CTAGCCATGTTGGGTAATGCATCAATCATCATGCTTGTTAAAGCCCACATCCAAACCTTGCAATCATCCTGATTTGAAAACTGTCCATTGTTGGGCAAAAATTTGATAAAAATAAATCATATGCACAACACAACTTTCCAACGTACAAAAAATGTGCATCTGTTTATTTTGAGTGTGACCCTATTTAAGAGGGTGAACCTCCTTAATTACTTCCCCTCTCGGGAGACCACCTTTTGATTCCAACTCGTTCTGTTTCACCTTTTCTTTCTTTGTTTTGTTTTGCGTTAATATGCCTTTATATAATTTGGATCGACTATTGTCATATTTTTAATGTCGAGCCACCCGTATCCAAAACTTAGTTGCATCAGATGGTGGCTGTATAGGCACCTTATAGGAAGAGTACTATACATACACGTTCTTCATGTGCAAGTTAGGGATCGGGTAATTTTGTCTAATTTGGAATTTGGGTTGCACTCATTTTTTTGTTGTGAGCTGCCTACGCACCTCTTTTATAGAGGATCAAACCAGTCGTAGTTCTTTAAAGTTTAACTTGCTTTAATTTGTGTTTTATTTTGGTTATGTTATTTATGTTAGGATAATTTTTGATTTAATTTTGGTATTTGGATTTTTAAAAAAAATGGCTAAGTTATATCTTTAGCTACTTCATGATTTTTTAAAATTTTCCGACTTAACTTTAATGGGGTTGGTCCATTAATTTTGTTTAACTTGCGATTGCACCCGAAATTTATTTATGAGTTTCTAACGTACCCTCAGTGGGATCAAATCGATGTAGTTCTTGGCCCGAATTTTATTTAGGCTTATGTCGTGGGAGGAGGGAAATTTAGTAAGCTATGTTGTATGTTTAGCTCGGGTTTGGTCTATTTTGCCATGCTTATTGTTTGAAAAAAAAAAAAAACTCCCCCTTTAATTTGTTTTGGTTACGTAACGTGAAAAAAAAAAAAAAACAATTGTTTAGCTCCTTCTTTGAGTTTTCAAAGTCAGCATAAAACAACACCTACTTGTAAAAGGTTACCGCTGAGTAATTAAAAAAAAAGTAGTTGTTGTTTTAATTACCGCAAATGCATGGTGCTAGTTGTAGCTAGCAACGGTACGTACGGGTCGAATCCACAGGGAGCTTTGCTTTCGACTACTAGAACTAATTAGACCTCTCAAGTTAGGCAGTTACAGTTGTGGGTTGGAGACTAAACTAGGAGAAACAATAGCGACTAAAAAGGTGAAATAAACAGCAGAATAGAAAACACTCATGTTGGAATTAACAGCACAAATATGCTAGCGAATCAATTACTAGCCCTATCAAACATCTCCTAGGCATGCATCACGAATGGATAGATTCTCAATTAAGCCCATCTCCTCCCCCTCTCAAGGGTCGAAGACTAATTCTAAAACTATAGTCGTCTATTTTAATAGTACTAAGAGTCGAAGGATTACAAGATCTACAATTTCAAATCCCAATTAGAACCTTAACTATTTTCATATTAAAACCCTAATCGTCTACTAAGTCGCACTAGGTAAAGGTTTCGTCTCTCAACGCTCCCCTAAACCCTAATAAAAATAGACGAATACTCTTTCCAGCATTCCATCGAGCATGTGGCGTGCATGGTAAAACTTGCAATTACTAGACAAAGGGGGAAGCAAGGATTGGGCTAGTTTACAATTCAACCACACATATTAGACGTTAATCCCAACCTAAGTCGAGGGATTTAGCCTACAATCATATTTAACGCAACAATCTCAACAATCAACCTAGTAATCATGATAACCAAAACCCAAACAATCAAGAACAAGTGAGGAAGAATTGAGAGAGAAAAAACCTGGAATCAATCTAAGGAATTAACAATGGAATAAACTTCAATCCAATAGCGTGATTCAAGAGTACAAAAACTTAAACCTTGAAGTAAACCTAAGAATCTCCTAGAGAGAGTTTTGAGAGAAAACTAAACATAAAACTAAGCATGCCCACAAAATAACCCCGAAGGCAAATTTAAGTTGCGTCGCGGAACGGGGGTGGCACGATCGTGCCCGAGGCACGGCACCACCGTGCCAAAGTTCTGGGAAACACCAAGACCGGCCTTGCGGAACCGGCCACGTGGCACGGTCAGACCGTGCCACGTGGCTGCCGGCTTGGCTTGGTCAGGTCCTCGTGGTTCGGCCCTGCCTCATGTGTTCGATTCCCCGAGACTTCCGTGCGACGCTTTTTTGCAGCTTTTCTCGCCTTCGTGGCACTCCTTTCTGCTAAGTATTGTTCATCTTTCCGTTTCTTCAATAAAGTTCCTGAAAATATCGAAAGATGCTGTATGAGTAAAAAGTATGCAAAAGGAGGCCGATTTGACCCTTCCTTAACACAATTAAATGTGAAAACGGGGGAGAAAATGGGTCAAATAGGGGCTAAAAATGGGACAAAATAGAGGTTCATCACGTCCCCATACTTATCTCTTGCTTGTCCCCAAGCAAGACTACGCTATGAAAGATCAGGTAGGATGATGGACCTCTAAACACACCCTCTTCAAGGAAAAGAATGGAGGATCGACGATTCACGCTAATCATGCATTGAAGGTGGTCAAGTCAAGGTGTGCAAGATAATCTCAATAAGAACGTATGCAATGTCATCCATGAATCACCTTGCCCAAATGAAACACGCCACACACCCCAATATTGAAACACATAGTAGGACATAACCTTCCTCAACAAATGGTGAGTAAGCAAGACTGGTAGGACCTCGCTTTAGGGCAAAGTAGAACACTCCCCTCAATGTGTTTGAAGTATGTAACGAGGGCACGCTCAATACTCCAACCAATTAGGCAAACTACCAAATGTTTGGCAACGTTCTCTACTCTCCACCGCGGGAATGCAATATGAAATGTGTCAATCAAGAGGACTTGCGATAAGGATGTAATGGGGCTAAGGTCAAGAGTGCGAAGTGGAATAATTTGGGAAAAGTGGAGCTATTAGCCAAAGACTAGGGAGTAAGAATACTTCCACAATCAACACTAAGATTACAACCTCACACACACTTGTGAATCGAGCAACAAATCTCGCAAAAACCTCTAAAGAGGAACCAAACAAGCTTATTGCAAAAAGCTTCCACGCTACCCCTTTCATTTGCAACTTCTCTTTTTTGTTTGTTTGTTTGTTTGTTGGCCTTTTTTTTTTTGAGAAGCAAAAAGGATGCACATTGGATAGCGTTGGAAGTACAAAAATCATTTCGCAATTTCCCCCAAAACGAGCCACTAGTATTATACCCGCAGTGAATAATCAAATGCCCCAAATATACCCATTACATTGTGGAAGTGTCGCCCCACTAGACCTTGACAAGCGTGAAGGAAATATGCACAGGTCAAGTATGTGATTAATATGGTGCAACAACAACAACATGGGGAAAGGCACAAAAGGGCTACCAAGGGGTAATCGTGCAACAACGGGTGGCTTTCTGGCTAATGTGGCTACGTGAACAAAAATTGCCTCAATCATGTCAACACATGCAATTGCTAAATGCAGTTTCAAGGAGAACAAGACCAAGTTCTAGAGATGCATCATGGAGGAGCCACACATGAAAGGAAGTAGAGACTATATATAATGAATAGTCATTAGGCTCAAGAATCTCACAGGTAAACCTACCACAGTCAAGTGACTTACTCCAAGGTATGTCCCATTCATCAAGGTCAATCAAGTCAAACCATATGAATCTCAGGAGTAGTTAGCACGCAACACATGGCAAAGAAACTACGAATGACAAAGACAAACACAATTTGCACAAAGTCTCACACCAAGACAAGTCACGCCTCAACACACAACTCAACATGATTAATCAATCATCACCCCTTTCAGTCTCATCACAAGAGGGTTTTTGCAAACTGTATTTTTATTATTATTTTTTTCCGAAAGCAATAAAACTAGTTAAGAAAGCAATAAAGATATGAAGGATAATGAAGAGAAGGGTGAGAGATGGTACCTGGAAAGCTTACGAATGCCCGACTCGATCACTTCTCCTTTTGTGGTGCAAATTCTAATCCTATATGCTCTAAACTACATGCTCTAAATGAATAAAAAGGTAAAACAACCAAGTGCAACTATATGAAGCCCTATCTATATGATGCAAATGCAAGTGATGCCTATTCAACCAACACCCTAAAATCCACCATTCTATCCAAAGAGCGATAAGCTCACCCCTCGATGTTTGAGACTTGCATTGGCCTCAATGAAAAGGACAAGGTAAAATACCAAGAGTAGGGGAGAACCCATAGTGCCTAAGGGAAGAAGGGAGGGATGGAGAAGAAGAAAGAGACACACTTACCTTTTTTTTTGGGGGGGGGGAAGCAGTAAATGCCTTGGGTTGCCTCCCAAGAAGCGCTTGTTTAAGGTCCGTAGCTTGACCCTTACCTCCAAATAGTAGACGGTAATGATGCGGGAGGTGGCCTGGGGGAGGTGTAGAAATATAAAGTAGGATCCTCTACCTCCCCAGTACAAGCAGAAACGGTCGTGAAACGAGATGGGACGACCGCAGAAAAGGTAGAAGAACCTCCAAGCAGCATGGGAGGTCCCCCATTTCCATCAAACATCTCGACCCCAGAAACAACATCGAAGGGAGAGATAGGGATAGGCTCCTTAGAAGGCGGAAGGAGGACAGGCGTTGAAGGTGGGGCGGGAGGAGGGAAGCTGAAATCTACCCTCTCCCCACATACAGTGAAGGATATGGTGCCTGTCTGCACATCGATCACCACCCCCGCGATCGCAAGGAATGGCCGGTCTAAGATGAGTAGTCCTCATCCAGGTCAAGAACGACAAAATCACAGGGGATGAGGAACTTGCCCACCTGAATTGGAACATCCTCCAAAAGGCCGACAGGCTGCTTGATGGAGTAGTCTGCTAGCTGAATAGTCATGCTGGTGGGTGTCAGGTCTCGTAGTTGCAGCTTCTTACAGAGAGAGAGCGGCATGAGGCTCACACTGGCACTCAGATCGTAAAGGGCTCTCTCGATCTGCATATCCCCTATGCAGCATGGCATAGAGAAACTGCCAGGATCCTGCAGTTTTGACGGGGACCGTCGCGGTAGGAGCGAGTTGTAGGATCCGCAAATGGGGGCCACTGAAGCGTCCCCACGGTCACCCTTCTGGGATAGGAGCTCTCTTAAAAACTTAAAGTGCGCGGGAGCATTCTTGAGAGCTTCCAGGAGGGGACTACCGGCATAGATTCGACACAAGGTCTCCAAGAAACGTGCGAATCTAGGTTTAAGTTGGGATAGCTTGGACCACGCCAGTCGCTGAGGGTAGGGCACTTGGGGCTGGTAGGTGCGAGCAGGAGGTGGAGGCCTAGTCTCCTCAGCAGAGCTCAAGTTGTTCTCCTACTTTTGCCCCTCCGTTCCTACAGAGTCAGGAACGGGAACTACCTCCTGGAGAAGCATCACTGGCCTCTTCTCTACCCCCGCTCCAATTGTGGAGATGGTATTGACATGATGGCGGGGGTTGACCTCGGGCTGACCTGGAAGTTTCCCCTGAGGCCGGGACAAGTGGCTCACTTGCTGAGCGATCTGGGCAATTTGTGTGTCCATCCTTTTCTGATGGGCGGCTACGGAATCGACTCTGGAGGTCAGCAGGTTGATTGACTCTTTTAAGAGCCTCATTGGTCGTGGTTTGGGTCGCTATGAAGCGCTCCATAAGACTCTCCAGGTGAGATGTAGGTTCAGGAGGTGGAGGGGGTGGAGTGTAGGGAGCTCGGTTGTGGAAACCGGGTGGCTGGATGGAGTTTTGGGGGCGGGGGTTGGGATTTTTGTAGAGAGGGTTCGTTTGACTCTTCCAACCCTAATTGTAGGTGGTAGGATGGGGGTTATTTTGAGGAGGTGGGGTGTAAGTGTGGTAGGCGTTGACGTGTTCAATGCTGGATGGAGCATTGTAACACTCAACGGAAGTGTGGCCTTGTACACCACAGACCTCACAAACAGCATGAGCCCCCATCGATGGTCCCGCAGATGTGGCTGATGGAGTAGCCACTTTCTCCCGTCGCTGTGCGAGGACATCCACCCTGCCAGCCAGAAGCGTCACCGCGTCTACCTCATGTCTGCCACCACCTCTCTTGGGGGTGGTCTTCTCGCTTGCCCAGTGGTAATTGTTGAAAGCCATCTCTTCCAACAACGCCTTAGCCGCATCGATCGATTTACCCATTAGAGCTCCCTCTACTGCGGCATCGACTGAAATTTTCACTGACTGCTCCAATCCATTGTAGAATATCTGAATTAGGAGCCAATCAGGAACTCCATGGTGGGGGCACTGTCACTGGAGGTCCTTGAACCTCTCCCATGTTTCATAAAGTGACTCTCCATCTTCCTATGCAAAGGATGTGATATCCGTCCTCAGCTTGGCAGTCTTGGCAGGTGGGAAGTATTTGCTGAGGAACGCCCTAGAGAGAGCCTCTCAGGTGGTGAACGAGTTGGGCTCCTCGTTCTGCGGCCAGTCGCTAGCTCTGTTCCTCAATGAGAAAGGGAAAAGCTGCAGTCGAATAACATCGGCGAACACCCCATTGAGTTTGATAGTATCGCACTTCGCAAGGGATTTGCGAAGGTGCGCATTGGGGTTGTCCGAGGGATATCCGCCGAACTGATCACGCTTCACGAAACTGATGAGCGTCGGATTGAGCTCGAAATTGTTAGCCTCGATCGTCGGGCTAACAATCGATGAGGTGATGCCAGATGCCTCCGATAAGGCATAGTCCCACAGCACCCTATTGTCTTCCTGGGCCATCACCGCTGCTTCTTGCTTCCTCCTTCTCGTTTCTCCGCTACGTCGGCGTGCAGCTGCCTCTATCTCAGGATCGAGGGGGATAAGGTCTTGATCCCTCTGACTCCTCCTGCGCATACAAAGCAAGCACTATCAGGGCGTAAACAGTTTCAAGCACGAATGGGGAAGGGAGAAACAAAAAAGTGCAAAAGAAAAGAAAAAACCTAGTCTAGAGTATTCAAATCGATTCTAATATCGAAAGGCGCAAGCTCCCCGGCAACGGCGCTAAAAACTTGTTGTCGTTTTAATTACCGCAAGTGCACGGTGCCAGTTGTAGCTAGCAACGGTAAGTACGGGTCGAATTCACAGGGAGCTTTGCTTTCGACTACTAGAACTAATTAGACCTCTCAAGTTAGGCAGTCACAGTTGTGGGTTGGAGACTAAATTAGGAGAAATGATAGCGACTAAAAAGGTGAAATAAATAGCAGAATAGAAAACATTCAGGTTGGAATGAACAGCACAAATATGCTAGGGAATCAATTACTAGCCCTACCAAACATATCCCAGGCATGCATCACGAATGGATAGATTGTCAATTAAGCCCATCTCCTCCCTCTCTCAAGGGTCGAAGACTAATCCTAAAACTATAGTCGCCTATTTTCATGGGACTAAGAGTCGAAGGATTACAAGATCTACAATTTCCAATTAGAACCTTAACTATTTTCATGTTAAAACCCTAATCGTCTATTAAGTCGCACTAGGTAAAGGTTTC
>JAKOGI010000524.1:0-262500 GCA_029747015.1 Carnegiea gigantea | reverse complement strand
AATCGCTATGACACAAAAGGGTGATCCTTCACCATTGTCCACAACATCAAGGACCTATTAATATATGATAAAGTCGGGAAATAATGAACACTCCCCCCGCCCCCTGCATGAGTGAGAAATGCGTGAGATACTGGGATGACAACTCCGACCCGAATTCCCAGCCCAAGATTCAGATGGTTAGCAGTCAACACACTGGCAGTTGATGTGAAGGTGGCCAAAGGGTTCGAGGAGTCATCTGCTGGGGTGTAAGCAATGATCAGAGCTGGAATCAGGATGCCTCAAGCTCATTACCTGATAGGCTGATACTGACTTGGTTCATATTTCAAATGAAGTGAAACAAAGACGAAGAGAAAGATGCATAGGGCTACCTCTCAGACAAGTGGAAAACCAATCATCCTATTACTAGTAGGATAAGCCCTGTTCCTCTGGCCGGAATACAACCATCTAATAAGGTATGCAGCATACAATTTAAACAATCTGCACAAGAAATTCACCAGCAAGAATTTGGTGCTATACAACACATGCCTGCTTTAAAGCCCTCTGTAATTGACATTGCCAATTTATACATCAATGGAGGAGGCATATTTAGACGTTTTGGCCAAGGGATGGTTTTATAAAAACTCTGATACATGTTCTTTTTCTGGGAATGAAAAAGGGCACTGATAACTGCTCTGGAGCATAGGAGCAACTTCAGGTTAGAGTTAAGCAACTGGGGGATCTGGGTTGTATCTCAGAGACTCCCTCCAAATGAGCTCCTTGATGTCCTGCTCTGTGAACGAAGGCTGCTCAAAATCAAAGCTGAAGGGATGTGGGCAAATGGGCTCTTCATTTATGTCGTGAAGTGGGGCCAAGTATGGATGGCAGAGTGCCTCATTAACTGCACAGAAGCCAATGGGGCAAATCAAAATCTTATGCATATAAATACACTTACGGTATATGTCTGAATTAAGAGCCTTGAGCTCAAATCTCAGGAGTATTGAATTCTAGGGTTGTACGGTTAGCATAGGCTAAGGGCCTCAACATGTGTGTGAAGCAGCCATTAGACTGGGCAGATGCAATACAACCACAACACCCCGCTGCCGCCCCCCCCCCCGGGAGCCCGCGTACCCAAAAGAAGGGACAGAAAAAAGGAAACCCTGATGCAAACTCTTCAGCATCAGCATGTGCCAGAACAATGCCCCTGTACATGTGACCTACGCAGTTTGGCCAAGCAGGCCAATCTGTTAAATATCTAACATTATAAAAGTGACGACTCTGGGTCATAGTTTTAGAAGAATTACCTGCTTTCATGCATGATCAACAAAGAAAGCATGATGAAAGGAACGAATGATGATACCTGTTATCCGCCTGTTAGGATCAAAGACTAGCATTCTCTCCAGCAAATCAAGAGCCAACGGAGAGGCATTTGGAAATCTTGCAGAGAATTGTTGCTTTGAACATTGCGGAAACTGCCGAACATATTTTCGTGCATTGTCACTCCTTAGGAAGGCTAGGCTAGATTCATCAGGTGACCCTATGAGCTTTCAAGACCCAAGAAAGAAAAGTGTAATATGTTAAAAGATTGTAATAAGTAGTGAAGACGCAAAAACGGAATTTCCCAATTCACAGCCCCCCCCCCCCCCAAAAAAAAGAAAACACTATACTCAGCCTGCTGATGTTCAAATGAAACAATTATACGATATATGTTAAACATGATTAGCAGCAGATTAGCAGAATCATGCACGTGTTGTACAAGTTGGCAATCGAACAAAGTTTCTACATTTTTACCCCAACAAATTAAAGTCCTTCCAAGCCATATGCACAGTGACTTGGCACCTTGGTGACGCTGGAGAAAAACAGTTCTACAAATTCATAATGAATACAAACTCTTCATCGTAATTGAATGACATTACTACTAAAAACCGAGAATACATATGACATTGTACATAGCTACTGGATAACTGATGGCATTAATTCCTTCAAACCCTGTGGAATTACCTATAATAGGTAGCAAATAGAAAAGTAGGCGCCATGCTTCTATTTTATCAGGGCGAAAAATGTATGCGACATCCAATACAAGTCATATAATTGCTAACCCAACTGTAGCTCCCAGGCTGTTTGTGCAATTGTCAACTCTGTAGCTATATTTTCCAAGGTTCAGAAAAGCTGACAGTGACAATTATACTTCCCCAACTCCCTGCTATCAGAATATTTGTGGAACAAAAACAAAAAGGAGCTAGGAGGTAATGAGACACATATGAGCTCTGCATTCTCATAAAGACTCATAACATAAACAAAATTCCAATACTTGTAACTATCAGGTCTTTCAACATAAGAACCTACCTCAGTAATCAGTCTCAGTTGATGAACATAATCCTTCCCAGGGAAAAGGGGTTCCCTAGTCATGATTTCTCCAAGTATGCATCCAACAGACCAAATATCAATTGCAGCAGTGTACTCCGAGCAATTTAAAAGCAATTCAGGTGCCCGATACCATCGTGTGACAACGTACTCAGTCATGAAATCTGCTTCAGAAGTTGTTCGAGCGAGCCCAAAATCTCCAATCTTGAGGTCGCAGTTCGCATTCAGTAGTAAATTGCTGGGTTTCAGATCACGGTGCAGCACATGGGCAGAGTGAATGTACTTCAGTCCTCTTAGTATTTGATAAAGAAAATACTGCAAAAGATCCATGTAATCCGTAACTGTTGGGTGCAAATCCTAAACTAAATGGATAACGCAAAAGATCGACTGAATGGATGCTAGTGAAGCACAACCTCTGATCTAAACAGAAACATCAAGTTGTATGTCTTAAGCCAATCTCTTCTATGACTGAGTTCAAAATACGAAGAAATCTTTGACATTCCATTTCTCTATAGATATACAATCAGACCACAACGATACTCTATGTCCTTAATGGTAAATATCTAGTGCCAAAAATAAATGAGTTTCCTTTTTTTTCATGCAAATCAGCTATGAGATGTGGTTAACTGAAAATTCTTTTCAGTTGGGCTTGCAGGACATACTAGAAGACTACCAGAGCACTTCATCAAAATGATTTTGCAGAGTTTCTTCCAGGAATATGCCCATTAAATTGAACTATAGTTATACCGCTGAACTCCTGAAACATTCCCCTACTCCAAAAAATCGATCACCGCGCCCGGGGGGGGGGGGGGGGGAACCATATACAGTGTAACCGGTAAGGGAGCAGAAGCTAGTCTCATATTCTAATACCGAAACAACAGAATGTGTTAACAATGGTTAAAGTGCTTAAGAGATTTACATTATTTGCATCACAGATGTGAAGAACATGCAAAAGATTAACTGTCTTCGTACCCGACAATGATCATCTGTTAGAGGCTGGTTGGATCTTATTATTTGGTGAAGATCAGTGTCCATCAATTCATACACAATATACACATCAGTGAAGTTCTCTTTCTGCGGAGGCCGTATTACATCTCGGAGTGCTAAAACCTGCACGCATAATAGATTAATAACTTCGAACTCAATGTTGTTAAACACTAGGGAAAAAGTACTTGAACCCTGCACCAACACACTTGAGCCCTAAACTGATGGTTATAAGCAATCCAATTTTTTTGGTTACATCCTTACTTTTAAAAGGCGCAAGGGGTCCCAAAAGCTGAGGCACATAGCGCAAGACAATGGTGCACACATCATGAAGTGAGCTCCATATTTTTTGCCAAAATGCTTATACTTCATTTTTATATGTTTAGTACTCTAAGGTCCTGTTTGACTTGTCTGGAACTTTGTTTTTGTTCCATCTGAAATAGGTAGAGCTCTATAAAAAATAAGATTAGGACTTGGAATCTATAGGAATCCCTAGGGATCTGAAAGAATTTGCCCCCAAAAAAAAAAAAATTGTGGGACTGCAGAAAACAAGATAAGCAATTGAAATTATACATGCCTAGCAGAAAATTTAAAAATCCACATGAATAAGCAAAAAATTTGATGAAGCCATCTTCTTAGGCTGGATGCTAAGCTCCTCTGCTCTATTATTTGCAATTCACGAGTAAGGTTTTAAACTAATGGAGATCTTCAATTTGAGTTTCATTTGAACATATTTCGTGCAATTGTTTGATGGTGTTCCCTCAAAAATTGCAATGTTTGCCTTGGTTAAGTATCAATTTGAGCAAAATTGAAAGCTTTTGATGAGGTAATATGTCATCTCTCCCACTCTTGCTATAGATATTAATAGGGCACATGAGGCACATCCCCTGTGCTTTGACTTGCAGCACAGAGGTGCACTACACAATGAATGCAGGAGATTGCATCACCTTAGAAGCTGAGGTGACGAAATCAAGGCTCACTGACACATGCTTTTACAAAACGAAGCGTACACATTCAGAGGAGCAAAACCCTATCCTGTCATTGGATAGGTAGGGATGTTAATTTTGGGTAAGCTTTCTAGTTAATGGGATGATCAGGGATATACTCAGCTAATTTGACAGCTTTTAAGTTCTGAAGTGAAGGTCACTGGTTAAGGAGCTCAAAATTGGTAATTGCAATGCCTCTGTACCATGCACAAAGCTAGTTTTCAGAGGGGGAAAAAAGAACAGACAAGGGAACAATCTAGTACAAATGGGGGAAAAACACAATCTTTGTGGAGAACCCAATCTATCATCACAGATACAGTTCTCATACAACCATCTGAGATAAAAATTACCAGCGCAACATATTCTGAACTTACATTGTCATGATTCATGTGTTGAAGAAGCTTGATTTCACGTAGTGTTCTTTTGGCATCTATTCTGTTATCAAATGCTTTGCTGACCTTCTTGATTGCAACTTCTTCTCCTGTCTCTGAATTGACAGCAGCACTGAGAAGATGAAAACGGCATAATATTTATTGTTGTTAGTGAACCATAAATGTAACGCCTAATTAATACGGATAGAACTACAAATCAATCCAACCAACGGCCAGCTCCTACTAAAGTAACAAAGGAACACCAAAACACAGCACTTTCTCACTTTTTTAATACGGGGGAAATGATTCACAAGGAAATGTCCTCATAATAAGTAGCAAAAAAGCTGGTCAGAGCTAAGTCAAATCTAAGAGGAGTCATCAAACTCTTATCATTTTGCATCCCTACCATTCGTCATTCTTCAATAGTCAACGAAACACCTTTCTCTGTTATCTCCCTTCTAATCAACTGGCCAACTGGGGAAAATGTATCCTAGGAACATCTCCAGTAACAATCCAAACCTACAAGTCCTACATGTAGGCCACCATAATTCCTTTGGACTATAAATTAAAAACAATTGACTCCTGGTCGTTCCATAAATACGAAGAAACCGATAGTTTCAACAAGAATATGCTTTAGCCCACGCCCACCATAATTCAAGCCGAAAAATTGATAAGAGAAAGTTTTTCAAAGATACAAATAGTTATGATCCCACCATAATCGAAGCACATACAAGTTCGTCAAGGTTATGATTCCATCCGTTATAGCATCGCACAATAAAGAAAACAATTACAAGCTGACCCCAGAAAACAAAAATTAGACAAATTTCGTTTGATCAATTAACCAAATTGAATCAGCAAGAAAAAGAGAGAAAAAGCAGCTCCAAAATCAAGAAGAATTTGTATCAAGAACAAGAAGTAGAAAGAGAAGACGAATTGGAAAGACTAACCAGACGATGCCATAAGCGCCGCGACCGACGGGGCGGATAGGAGGAACGTACTTTCTAGAAACTTCGAAGAGGTTACCATAGAGATTGTACTGAATGTATCGCCCGCCATGGGTGGGGGTTCCAGGGAACCTCTGCTCAGTGTTCATAATCTCTTCTTGAAGTGTTCAATTCTGCTGAATTGCGAACCAAGAGAGAGGGGGGAGGGGAATTCAGAGAGAAAGTGAGATCGAATTAGGGTTTGAATTTGCAGATTGCAGATGAGTTTCCGGGGGGGGGGGGTTAAAATGGCAGTTGGTGATGAGTCGAGTCTTTGACATTTCTTCTCTAATTCTCCCGGTGGCGCGTAGTGGGAGGACCTCTGCTGGTCCGCGTCCTTCGTGTCCAGGGAATCTTCGCCCTTTTTTTCACTAAAAATTGAAATAAATAAATAATTACGCGTGATACTTGAATTGACTTCTTGGAGTCGCTAGTTGACCTTATTATTCCGTTTTCTTGCTTGGCACTTGGTTCAGGGTGGTGGTGTCCACCAAAAAAAAAAAGCAAGAAAAATAAATTTTATAATAATTAATTCAGAATGATGATAAAATTCTTACAATAAAATATAAAGATTATATCTTGTATTGATGAAAATTAATCTAACATATGATTTGAAATTTCTAAATTATCAATAATTATAATGAATTATAAGTTACTATATTTAAGTGTTTTTCAACTAATCTAACGTATGTAAATGGCAAAATAATGAGAGAAACTATATGTACATAGAGCACCCCAAAAAAAAAAAAAAATACTCTTCAATTTTGTATGAAAATTTTTAAATAACAAATTAGCTTAACATAGTTTAACCAAAATTTTAAAACTCGGAAGAACAGATAAATGGGATGTATACTTACCAAGCTTTACATCTGGACAATATTATTTTCATTCCTAGACTTTTCCTTTTTTTTTGGGTTCAAATTCCTTGACTACATTACTGGTACTTTTTTATAAAATGGTTAGGTTAGTCAATATTCAACAGCCTTGAGCTTTAAACAAGACCATACTAAAAGCTCAAGCTCTTTTGTTTTTTTTTTTTTTTTTCCCGCCCCTTCTCCAATTAGTGTAGGGATAGTAAAAAAAGGGAATCCTAGTAAGCTTGGAAATTAATTTGATTTTCTCAACTGGTTTGAAGGAAAAAAAAAAATCAAACATAATTGAAGTTTCGCCTATAGCTGAAAAGATCTTACTATGTCTTTGACAATTGCACCCATTGAATTCAATAAAAAGAAAGACCAACTTTTTATAAGATTGCTCCTTTAATGAAAGTCATTTTTAACCAAAAATTACACAAATTTTAAAAAAGGGAATACATTTTATATAAGTGAATCAATCGCATTGAAACGACTGAGTCAAGTTGAGCTTGGTAAGCTTTTAGGCTGGCTCGAGCTCAACTTAGCTTAGTTTGAATCAAACTCGAAGGCTGGGCAAAGTGACTCAATGTCATTACAATCCTGCTGACAAGTGCTAGCATAGATTTTTATCTACTGACAACACTCAATACATCATATGAGGAAAATAGCATTGTTTATTAAATGAAAAGAGAAACAAAGAGATGGATATTAAATCAAAACTTTCTATTTGGTGAACTTAAGGTTAAATGTTCAAGACTGAACTATTTAGCTGGCTCCGCTTCCTCTTGACCCTTTTCATCAAACAAGGTTCCCCCCTCCCCCACCCCTATTTTGGCTTGACAATTTACTACTGCTACATTACATAAATTGAAGCACATTTCAAAGAAACCAACCGAGATAACTCATAATGACATAACGTTTTTCTTATTTAACCAAAATAAATACATAACATTGGGAAAAAATAATTGCCTACCTGAAATTCTCTTTAAAAATGTCAACGCTAAACATTAGGTGAGCCACACGCCAAGGAATCAACAAGGAGGTTTCATAATTTCCTACCCCTTGCTGCTCCTTGTTGACCTTCCTTTGGATTTATTTTAAGAATTCTTTTCTTCTTCTTTATCTTATTTTTGGGGAGGATGTCACAAGAGAATCCCTCACATATAATGGAAAATTTCTTGGAAACCCCACACATGTGAAAAGTAATAAGAGAGATCAAAGTTCGATCTTCATTAAATCATGTGTGCATGTAAATTTACCGATAATAATAATAATAAGACGACGACATAATTGTCTGGAGAAATTTAAATATATGAGATCTCATGCGACAATCATAGAGATGGTAGAACCTAACAACAGCAGAAGCTGGTCTCGAATTACCCCCAACTGATACAATTCATTAAAACCGATACACTGATTTGAGAGTTGGACAAGAGGGCACAGTACATCTGTTATTACAACGCAAACCATGCACCATAACCACTTGTTCGAAATCGTACGCTTTATTCAAACAGTTAACAAGTCATGTCTTCATCACTTCAACAAGAAGTCTTTGATATATTTGCAGAAAAACAGGACTAATCATGCTCAGAGCAAGAACTCTTCATCTGCCTGGCCATCCTCTGACCTGGGTTGTGGATATCGAATTGGTAAAGCTGCTGGTACGACATATGCCTGACTGAAGATCAAGCCAATTTGCATGCCACCCCAGGCCCAAATGGTCCCAGGTCAAGACAAAGATGGCCATCCACCCCTAGAGTGGGTGCTGGATACACCGGCACTACCACAGGACCGATAAAACCAGGTGCCAGCTGCCCATTCCAAACACGGTCATTTTACCACTGCCATGGACTCCTGTTTGAGAGACCTATTGAAACAAGCAAAGACTACATAAAGAAAATAAGAACAGTAAGCATGATTTACCAGAGCCTTATCTGCTGCCTCTGCTGATATTATATGATATACATGCTGAAATTTCCAGCTATTGCACAGAGTTTCAGCTACTGTCGGTTCCTGAAGCAGGAATTTCAGCATGCAAAAGGAACTAAAAAGAATGTTCGAAACTTTCTTGCTTAGAATGTGCAAGGATTAACGAAGCATAGCAAAGTGTTTATCAGGGTTTCAAAGTGTTACGCAGCATTCTGAAGAAAATTGGAGATACTAAGGTGTCTTCCTCATTGCTGAAGTCCTCTCACTCTGTAAGGAAAGAAGAAAGCAACACAAACCAACCTTTACAGTCAAATTAAGGTAAGCTTGGGAACACCCTCCAATGCACGGTTTTAAGCAGATCCCTAATTCTACCACTGAAATTAGCACCGGTTCATTCTTCATGTACTCGATGTCCACAAGTCGAAGATATGTAGTCTCCCATCTGATTAGAAAATAGATCAAATCACAAGAAAATTAACTGAAGGGAGCAAAATCAGTAGGCTTTGATTTAGTTCAATATGCACAACCAATACAGGCAGCAAGATTATACTCATAAATAGTGGAAATATTCCTCAACCTTAGTAGGTTCTGACACATTCAGAACACAATTATGAATAAATAATCAGCAAAACACTTCCTCAAACATTTCATAAGAGGTAAAGACTCCATGTTACAGCTAGCCCAAGCAGTCAAAGAATGGTAGACATAACCCCATTACACATGAACCAGCAATGCAAACCCACCATGATGGAGAACTCTGGAGGAAAAATATGCACTTACAAGGGCATTGCTTCACACTCCAGTATTTACAGCATCATCTCTCCCAAACAATATTACATTGCTGGATAACATTACCCAATACTAAACATCACCTTAATATCATGACCAAAATCCACCTATGAACCCAACATGTTTCCAATGTCACAAGTGTGATACTGCAACATATATACATTGTGCAACAGCGTGAAGCAGTTCAGCGTGGCTGCTCGCACCCATGGCTTCACAGGACAGAACATCAGCACTTCTACACAAGTTTAACAGCTAGAAACCATGCGTTGGCTTAAATATGATATCATTAGTGTAAAAATATTAAAAACAATAGTATATTACAAAGGTGAAAATTGTGCCATGCAACCAACACGTTTCATTCACAACCAACACGTTTCATTCACTACCATAACACTGTAGTACATTATGAAGTACAACTGCACATATAAAACACGCATTACAGTTACAATATTATAGATTACAATATGGCTTACTAAGATTTCTCGCATATCCCTATAAAACAAATCATAAGCACAACCACTATTCCTAAACCCCTTTGTATGTACACATGAACTTGGCATGTCCAGAACTACTCACAATTTGCGCCTCCATCTTATGCTTTTTCGGGGAGTCAAGGACACTGCTGGAGCCTCTTAGATTACCAAGCAACGCATCACGTCCATTCATCAATACTTGGAAAAATCCATCGACTTTCTTCGCCAGAAGATCTAATCCTGTAGAGAGTTTGTCCACCCTGTTTCCCAAATCGGTGACAGAGCTCTGGAGGGTGTCAGTTAATACAGGCTCTGCCCCCGCCTGCGTCATGGGATACAATGACTTCACACTTGTATCCACTTCCTGCACCTCTTTCAGGACACTTACACCTCGCGAGATTAAACTTCTAATCTCATTGTTAACAAAAATCTGGAGATCGTTGAAGGCTTCTGCCCACAAGTGAGTACCAGCAACTTGCAAATCTATTAACTTATCAGAACCCGTGAAAGCAGAAAGGAAGACGCTGCAGATAAACAATGTCTCCACCCTGACTCCATATAAAGCTTGCATCAAAACCTTTCCCTTTGCAGAGTTCTTCACCTTAGGCAATTCTAGTGATTCCATCAACTTCTGTATAATAGGAAAGCAATTTTCAATTCTTGGGTTCTTTCCACCAATGTGCTGCCTCCAGCTATCAATTGAAGATTTGGCTTTTGAGAGTTCACTTGAGTTCTTTCGCTCCATATTACGCAGCACGCACTGGAGCAGGAGCTTCCCTTGGCTCAGTCGTGATATCTCAGAGCTGAGAGCAATGCATATATCCAGGAACTTCACACTATTGTCCAAGTATACATCTATCCATTTGTCATCCCATTCGTTCACAGGCAGCTCAAGCTCAGTTATCAAAGATTTTATATCTTTATGTGTATCAGAAAGGAGACCCATCGCCGATATCATCCATGAAAAGCTGCAGACATCATCTTTGCTCTTAGGTTTAAGCTCTCTCAATCTTCCAGCTAATGATTCCTCATATTTGCTCAGAAGCGCCAGAAGTTTTGGAGACAGATAAGAGCCCTTGGGAAGCATCCTTCGGAAAGGATTCCCTAGGGGGAAAGATGCCCTGTGGGGATCATGCGGTCGACTCATGTCTTTCAAATAACTGTAAAGGAGAGGTGGAAATAGACAATCAAGTCAGGAATCAACCAATTCTCGAATCAATCCTTCTAAAACCCATGACAAGATGACATCGGCACAATGGGAGAGGGGGGAGCTACCTTTAAAAAAATTGCAAGCAATCACAACCACAAATGAGAAATCAGAATAAGAAGAATCACAACATGACAAGGTTTCTACTCTTTAGAATTTGATCTACCTGATTAAGTACAACTAGATATGAAATACAAGGTGCAAACAATAATCAATACAGCATGTAGATGACCAATTAACACGGCCCTCTACCAAATTGCTAGATCTAAAAGAAAGTAATCAAATCATCAACTGCTGCAACTAACATCTACATACAAAAAGCCAATCAATAACCCACATACCAATTCAATCAAGAAGCTCCACTAAAAGAAATCTGAAACCATATGAATTGAAGCCCTATTTAGAATTCAGAACAAAACTAGAAGAAGAAAAAGTTCCAAGATTCTACCATCATCTCCGCCTACAATTTTTTTTATTTTTTGATATACTTCTGCCATTCAGGCAAGATCCAGGCAAGATTCAAGGAAATTATCAAATCAGCTCAATTCAAATTAGTCGACAAAGCTGTAAGGCTATAACCCAGAGAGAACAATTTTTTCCCACAAGTTACAATTGATTTCATTCCGTACAAGCAGCCACCTACCGCCCAAATATACAAGAAAATCGAACAGATCTACACAAAATCAGACAAATTTGACCAAGATCAACAAACAAAACCAAAACCCCAAACAAATCAGCGACTCCCACATATTAACCCTAAAGCTTCCGCCTTTGAATCGAAACCCTATCTTTAAAAATTTTCAACAGATGAAACCCAGATCAACCAATCAGGAATCTAAACAAAACAACACCACCGAAACCTCAGCGAGGAAAAAAAAATCGCAACTTTACCTGCAAAAGGAATCTGATAGGAGAGAGAAAGAGATAGCGATGAGAGAGAAGGGGACTTCAAAATTGAAATGGCGTGCAGAAGATGAGGAGAGAGAAAGAAAGAGTAGATGTGACGGGTTTTGTGATGACCGTTGACGAAGTGAACGCCTTCACAAACTTGGCGCAGCCAACCGAATTTTATATTGGCAGTGTGTACAACGCCGACGAAAAAGCGTGTAACGCTCTGATTGGATTAACGGCTGAGATATTATCTCGATGGGATGGAGTAGGATGTTTAGTATGAATCTGTGCACAGAGGATTCTGGCTCCTACCGGAAACTACGAAGGCAGCGAAATTTCTGTGAGAATTACGACTATTATACATTTATTTATACACATAAAAAACAGAAACAAAAAAAAATGAAAAAAAAAAAAGAAAACGAGTATAATTATTAGAGTGCCGAGTAGAAAGACCAGCGTACAGATTTGATTTTTCCGTGTTTTTATGATTTTATCACATTTTTCTCGCTCTCTTTTTTGTTTTGGATTTTTTTGGTTGTTTGGGGGGGGGGGGGGCCGGTGGATTAAGCTGGAAGCAAACCATTTTTACAGGGCAAAGCAAAATATCAAGGAGATTGCTTACCAATGCATAAGACCCCAAAAAAAGGGTTGTTGTATTAGAAAATACTAATTATTTAATAGTTATTAAGATTCATTGTCCACTGTAATATTATTTTGTCATTTACATAAGACTATTTGCATTTGAAAAGGCAATTTTATCGAATATAGAGCAAATATTATTATGATTAGTTGTCGATTGGTCTACAATAAATTAAAACTGAGATCATGGATGCCCGATCTATCCTTACGACATTGTGAAATTTAATGGGTTTGGTTGATGATGATCAAACACTTTGGCAGGTTACGTTGTTGTTGCCGAACATTAATCTCACAATATGGGGGACAATGGATGGCATTATCACTTTTCTCTACACGCAATGCCATTTTCCATTTTAGCACAAAACAATGAATTCACTTTAAGGTGAGCATCGGTTGGTTTTCCACATATAATCTTCTGTCAATTCACATTTTTGTAGATTAATTTTGTGATGGATTTTCTTTTTTTTAAAAAAAACCTCTTTGCTCCTCCATTGTGCTAGAATTGAATTAATATTGATCCATATAAGAGGTAAAGTTCTCATATAATCGATTTTTTCTGCTCGCAAAGAATTCAAGTAGTAGACTTTTTTTTTTTTTTAAGAGATATAAGTATCAAACCAGGTAAATCAACTTGTGATGATTGTGTCAGATTATAATAAGTTAATAGAATATAATTTGCTCATATTAGGTTTGCACTGAGCCATTGTCAGTCAATTAGCCTATGCTCATGCACGAATGAGATGCGATCCAAATCGTTAGTGAACTTCAAGCAATGAACTACGGGATGCCTTCTTCCACTTCTTGAAAAAATGCAATTTGAGTAGTTTTAGTTAAGACACTAGACATAATCAAGCTTGCCAAGTATAAATGCAATTTGGTTAAAACATCCCATGCAGCCATGCTAGTTTCAAAAGGCAAAAAAGAACTACAAAATCGATATAAATAGAAGTATAGAACCCTAAAAAATATTTAAAAAAAAAAAAGCAAGCAAGCTCGACAACACCAAGGAGACCTGAGGCCCAAATGGCCAATAATGGACTTCATGAGGTCTCAGTTGAAATGGCCCAACCCAATCCAACTCAACCAAGCCCCATCTCCAACCCCCCCCCCCCTTTTGTTTTCTAATGCCTGAATTGGTGAAGCCTGTGATTTCAAATAATTACTACGTGTTTGGCAAATATTATTATTTCCATCAAAATAAATAAATAAACAAATAATATTATTAGTATAATCATTTATGTTATTATTAGGAGGGGGATCGGGCAGGGGCGCTGAGCAGTGAGGGGTTACAGCTGGTACATGGCGTATTTTGCGGCGGTGTTTGTTTACGATTGCAACATCAATTCATCCACTGTACGTAAATTCGGTGCTTGTATTTTGATGCATATTTCAAAATCTCTGGCAGTGGCCATTAAATCCAGTCACATGCCCAGCTATCATACAAAAAAAATATAGGACATTCAAGTCATCAAGGTGTCCACATGAATTTACGCTCAACTACTTTCTCCCCCCCTCTTTCCAACTTATTATAAGTAATTTATTATTAATTAATATTGATAAACACGAACTAATGTGGACTAACACTTATTGTTAATAATAAGTACTCATAATAAGTTAGAAAAAAACAAAGCTAAAAACTCGGGTTGACCCAGTTTAAATTTAGGTTGTGTTCAACTGTTAACATCTGATTGTTTTGTGTTCAGGCACATATAACTCCACTTTTGATTGACCCAATAAATTTAAATTTGTTTACGGAATGCACGCCAGGTAGTAAGGAAGATTTCTAGAGTAATGTCACTCTGCCTGGGAGTAACATGGATTTAATTAAGTCAAAATCAAGATGTGTCATTTTATATCGCTAGCAAGATCAAGATGTGGTTTCGTATTCAAGTTCCCAAGAAACAGACAGATACAGTACAGATAAGTAAACTCGTTTTAGCCGAAGAAGAAACTTGGAAGTTCCGTGCTGGTTGGGAAAACAGATCAGAGTTACCAACTTTACAAGCCAAAAACAGGAGTCGATGCCAAAAGGATAACAGAGGATGTTCATCAGTTCATGCATCAAAAATCAAAATGTCAAGAATCAATCCCAGAAACTGACAGCTCACCCTTTGATGTGTACATGGTGAAGCTCTGGAGCCCCCGCCAATAACAAAAAAATGGAAAGACTTTTTATTTATTAGGGTATCACTGTATCAGGAGTCAGGACACATGATGCTCTGGCACTGAATGCGAAATCCAGAGACAGACACAAACAAAGTTGAGTGCCCACAATCCAATGTCACCGTGGGCAATCAAACAAGGCAGAGTCCTTTTTGGATTTGGCCAACTCCTCTTCACTTGCATTAGCTGGTTTTAGGGTCCACAACTACCCAAGAGGTGATGTTGATGGACCAAACTCGAGCATAACCGACACGTCCCTCGGATTTTTATAGTTGGCTGTGTCAAAATAGGGTCGGGGGAGATCGGAATGCATAGTCTGACGAGAAGTTGCCCAAGTGGGGTTTGATGGTGACCCCCTCAACTAATAGAGTTGTTTAATAAGTATGAAAGGAAATTGAAATGCGAACTATTTGACAAGATGATATATATAATGTGATGTAGAGGATGGGAGATATCAAAATGGAATGATTCCAAATTTCCAATAGAAGTGAAAGGCACACTTTACAAATGCATATCATCCTCACACGTATGTCAAAGTTTTCCTCTAAAAGAAGTGGGAAAATTGAATGGGAAAAATTAGGCATACAATTCATGAATAATATTTATTAATTTATAGAAAATAAAATTACGAGGGAGAGGGGGTGACTGGTGAGTAAATATGAGATTTCAAGAGAAATCAAAAAAACAGTAAAGAAAGTGAAGGGTACCCATTTACAAGACTATCTCCATCTATTTGGGTGGTGATGATCTCTACTACCTTCTGCATCGCTTCTATCTGCGCTGCCTTCATGAAAATGCTTAGTATCAACTTTAACTGCAGGAGACTTGTCCTGCTGATGATGTTCCCGGGTAGAAATGGATGAGTCTCTTCCACCTCGACGATCCTGCATATGGTCGGAAAAACACTTCAAATCACAAATTATCAGCGAACGAAATTCTAGTACTTAGCTTCTAGGTTGAGAACCCTAACAATTAACTTTGACATCCCAATAAATCAAACTGCTTAGACAAGAAAGGGAGACGAAGACATACATCGTGGAAAAGCAAATCATCTGCCTCAAGCATGTGGATAACATGTCCCATTCTCGGCCTCTTCTGTGCACCAGGATCAACACATTTAAGAGCGACTAAGAGAATGCGTTTTAGTGCTTTGGAAGCTGGCATCTCAGGCAACTTAGGATCCACGACTTCCTCAGATCTTCTATTCCCGACCATTGTTTTCAACCAGTCTACCAAATTCACCTGCAATCACCTTGCAACTGAAATTCTTTAGAAAAGAAATACGATATTACATGAAGAAAGCACAGGTCTAAGCTGCCTATGCTATTTCAAGTCTTCATCCTGCTCAAAGAGCTTCAAACTCTCCAACGAAGTCCAAATAATATAGCCAAGCTACAGGACAATGTACAAAAATTTACCTCTCCAGGTGGGCGACTATAGTCAACAGGGGTTCTGCCCGAAATTATCTCCATGATAAGGATTCCAAAACCATATACATCACTCTTCTCAGTCAACATACCAGTGCAAGCATATTCAGGAGCTACATATCTGCATTCGAATGTAAAGTTAGATGAGCAGCGATAGCAGTTTTGACTAATTGTGAGGAACGAAATATATTGTACTCACCCAAAAGTTCCCATAACACGAGTTGTCACATAACTTCTTTCAGAGCAGAGCAACTTAGCAAGGCCGAAATCAGAGACCTTAGGGTTCCATTGCCGATCAAGAAGTATGTTGCTAGATTTGATGTCTCTGTGCACAACCTTTGGTTCAAGACCCTCATGAAGATAGGCCAATCTACACCAAGACAAACAACAATACTTCACCAATAAGCTGAGTGTTCAAACTAAAATCCCGGGTGCTGTAGACACAGTTCATGTCAATGTTGCCTTGAATGTATCTTACCCTTTAGCAATTCCCAAAATGATGTTCATACGGATATCCCACGTGAGAGGGCTGACTTCACCAACATCGCCGTGAAGCCACTGGTCTAGGTTACCATTGTCAACATACTCATACACAAGCATCCTAGATGAACAGAGAAATGAAATGATTTGCAGTCAGTCAAATAACCAAGTTCTACAAAAAGCAGCAAATTACAATGTTCTGATCCACGGGGCCAAAAAAAGATATATACCTATATGCCCCCTCAACACAGTATCCAAGCAACCTAACGAGATTCTTGTGCCTAACCCGTCCAATTGCTTCAACCTCCACTTTGAATTCCTTCTCTGCTTGACCCCTGACAATCAATTAATTCTATAAGTCAACAGGTGCTAAGGAAGACGCATATAATGAAACCACTAGGTGTCCATATATGCATTCATCAAGATTATAATAACAAAGTGGACATCAATGATCCTAAATTAACATAGATTTGATATCAATATTAACAAACTCCCATACTGGATGGCCCCCTGAAAGAATGCACTGGCTGCATCTCAGTTGGTAGAAGGACCATCACAGATCATTAGGTTTTGTTTTATTCATTACTGCAGATCCATCAATTACCTAGAAATTATTAAAGCAAAGAATAAAAGAAATTAGGTCCTGATCTGATCTCCAATACAATAATTGAAAACACATAAAGTTGGTCACAGAGAAATCAAACCACTTTACAGCACAAGTTGTTATCAAGAGAAGACAAGAATAATAGCATGCTCCGAAAATAAAGGGCAAAATTTACAGACATATTCTGCTCTCCTTTCCTTTCCATTTCTTTTTTCTCCCTTTTTTTGGGGGGGGGGGGGGGGGGGAGCAGGGGGCTGGCGAGAAGAAGCTGCAATCTTTGAAGCCACTGAAATTCTGGCTTTTCAAATTACAGACAAATTCAATGAGAACATAACCAAGATCAAAGAATCAAAGGAGAAAATTAATTGACTCAAGCTTCCTTCCATCACTGTTTTATTGAATTTCAATTGTTTGAAGCAATAAACTCCTGTCCTAGTCTCATTCCTAAGGTATTTGAGACTTCAAAATATACAATCTTTTTCATCTTTCTGTTCTGGGAGGTGTTTTTTCTGGTACTTTCAAGCAAATAATCCCAGCCCACTCATTCCTTATATCCCAAACACCAACAAACAAGCATAAGAAATCTACTATTAATCAATTGAAGCAAACCCACCTCAGAGAATTCAAACCCCATAAACCCTAACAACCAAAGATCACAAAAACAACAAACAAACGTTACTCCCCCCACCAAAGGACCTAGGAAAAGAAAAGGGACCCCCCCCCCCCCAAAAAAAAAAAAAAAAAAAAAATCTTTCAAGTATACATTGATGAAACTCAAAACCATGGTTCTACCAACAAGCAAAGACCTCCACACAAACAAACCCAAACCCAAACCCAAACCCAAACCCAAACCAGGGATCAAAAAAACCCAGAAAATTGCAGGCAACGAAAACGCAGAAGAGGCAAGCTCTTACTTGTTATTCAAGAGATTCTTGACGGCAACTCTGGTGTTATCCCCTAAAACTCCCCGATAAACAATGCCATAACCACCTTCTCCAATGACATTCTCGTCAGCCAAGTAATTGGTGGCCACTTCCAGCTCTCTGAGAGTATACCATCTTCCCCAACCCAAGTGGGAAACCTCAGGACCTCCATACGACGACGTATTATTACTCTGATTACCATCGGAGGCGTAATTGACGTTGTTGGACCTCAAACTCTCTCCGCTTGACGGCGCCTTGTCGGAGAACACTACCCGGTGCTCCAGCTTCCCGATGTCGATCTGGATCTCGGGGGCGGCGGCGATCGGACGGTGGTGGTGGTGATGGTCGTGACTGACGGTGGGGATGATCTCCTGGATTTCCTTGGAGATCGGAGGGGTGACGTCTGCTATGGCGGCGGCGGCGAGCTTTTTGTTGGTCCGGCGAGAGGTGAGGCAGAGAGAGAGAAGGAAGAGGAGGAGGACGATGGTGGAGCCCACGAAGATTCCGATGACTACCCACAATCGGAGGCCGAAGATTGAGGTGGGTTTTGACAGCTCTGAGTTCACAAATGTGGCATCGTACACTGACATTGTTTCGACAGATAAGAGAGAGAGAGAGAGAGAGAGAGAGAGAGAAGGGTTTTTGCCGGGTTTTGTGAATCTGGAGCTCAAGAGGGAGTAGCGGGCATTTGGGAACTGGCAGGAAAATTCGAGCTTTCCGGCGCCGGAGATGGCGGGAGGAAGAGGAAGAAAGAGAGAGAGAGAGAGAGAGAGAGAGAGAGAGAAGACAGCGGACAGGAGGAGGAATCGGATTCGGGTGAGTGTAATGTTGTATTGACTGTGGAGTCTTGAATAATGGACCCCTTGACATTTTTTAATAAACTTGCATTCTGTAATGTAAGAAAAATAGTAGAACAAGTACTCGTACATTGCAATAATGTACTTGAAATTTTGCAATAAATATGATGTTGTAATAAATAAAACTGCTCACTTTGTATCTCGTATTATCTATTTTCTTTATGAAAAAAATACATTGCTAAAAGAACATTGCAATAAATAATGGGTGTGATAGGTTTTGCTTTTCTTTTTAAGATGTATTTGTCTTCTACTTCCTAAATGAAACTTAATTTTTTTTCGATAAATTAAATAATTTAAGAATTAAATTATAAATATGGATAAAAAGTAACTTAAATGCAACTAAGTGTCTCTTATCTAACCTATTTACCCTCCTATTTGAGACTCACTTAATTTGTTCTTTACTTTTGTAGATCCTCCTTTTTTTTCTTTGTCAATTGTTTTTTGACGAAATAGTTGAACACATAATAAATTCTACAAATCGCAATTATAAGAGCACACAAATTATAGGTGGTGGGATCTTGAGCAACCATTGATTGGAAAAAATTGCTTCAAATATGTATATGAAATGTCTATGGCTTCAGAAATGAACATTCATAAAAATTTAATTAATTTATTAAATTTGGAAACAATTAAAAACTGGACATTGTTGTACGAAATTCTAAATTCATACATGATAATATCTATCTATTTAAATAGCTCTACAAATTTTTTTGTAGATATAGGTTGTACATAAATAAAAAATATCCTTGTATTTTTGGATAAACAAGTTTGTTGTACTAAGAATTACATTATGAATACCCTTAAAATTTTTTGTAAACATATTGAATTACGCCATTATTTTTTAAATAAGATTTTTATTGCTGATTATATTATATAGTGCTGTTTTTTGTAAGAATTTTATTGCTGGTTAGAAAATTTTATGTAAGAGATTAACTATTAAGATAGTAAAGTCATAATTATGGAGGGAAAAGGAAAAATAAATAAAGTGAGGAAAAGTGGGGAGGAGGGCTTCAACATAAGACATGATTAGGGAAAAAAAAAAAAAAAAAAGAAAGATTAGTGTTTACTTTATGCCTTTAGTTGACACCCAATGACCAATCTTCATGAAGAAGCAAGATTAAGCAAAAACCACCATAAGCCACTTCCTGTGTGTGCTTCCTATAGTCAATAGTCCACTAACCCTGGTTTTTACAAACCAAACGGTCCAACCCCCTGTATTTTCAAACATTAACCAGTATCACTAACCGTATTTTTATCAACCAACCTCGCCTCTTCTCCCTGTATTTTCAAACATTAACTAGTACCCCTAAGAGCTGATGGTGGAGGCTTTTAACTTGATTGCCTAAGGTCAAGGGATCGAACAGTGATACGTACCTTTCACAAACATTTAAGTTTAATTTTTATATTAGACTGGACGAGTCTTAACTTAACAGCTAGGTGATCAAGAAATGATTGCACATTGATTATTTTGTATTTGAAAGGATGGAAACGGAAAACAAAAACTTTGAGAACATTGAATTCAACTAACCAGGCAAAGCAAAAGCATCAATAGTGGTTTCTATTTGGAAGTCACTTTGCTTAACCTTGTAAATGGGAAGAATAATGTCCAAAGCATGCATTCTTGAGACTTTCTCTCATTTCATTATTTGTTTACTCAATTTAGGGAGACCAAACAAAACGATGATCGCCATATCAACATGGATTGAAAAGGAGAGTGGGGCAAGCCATCCAACA
This sequence comes from Carnegiea gigantea, assembly GCA_029747015.1. NCBI lineage: Eukaryota > Viridiplantae > Streptophyta > Magnoliopsida > Caryophyllales > Cactaceae > Carnegiea > Carnegiea gigantea. The sequence continues at coordinate 241,866 of JAKOGI010000524.1, read as the reverse complement.
ATTAATTGATTAATTAATTCGGACTTGGGAGTATCATGAAGAAATTCTTTCTCAACACTCATCCTATAAAAGCAAGGAATCCTATATAGAAGGAAAGAAAACTGTTTTGGTAGAATTATATATTGCTAACGCTTCTCCAAAGCCTATATCATATTCCTAAGAGTACATGCTCTCATAAGCAATATCAGCATCACATATTAAAAATTATCTATATGACAAATACACGCTGAAAAAATATATATTCGTAGACATGACAAGTGAAAATACACAATCCTAAGTGTATAATAAATAGTACCATAAGCTTATCCAAGGTTAATTCTGCTTAACTAAATTTATCTAACTTAACTCTACTAAAACTCATTTTCTGAACTGAAATTTTCTTAATTCCCATAGAATTGAATTTATCTCACTTTCTTACCAAGAGGAAAATACGCCAAAAAGAACAAGCCCTTACCCATTGGTAAAATTACCTAGATCAAGACGACATGAGAAGTTTGAACAACGGAATGAGCCCAACGCAAAACGCACTTACGGATTAAACAAACTTACCGAAGAAACGCAAGGAGATTGTTAAGAGATTGGGAAACTGTGGGAAAACAAGATTCAATCTCAGACGCACACAATGAAAAAACAGGAGGAAAAATGAACTTTGAACTATGACAAAATTCATACAAGTTCGTTCCAGCTAAGTTAATTCCTTCCTCCTAATTTCCCCTCTTCAAAGCCCTCCTTTAGTGGTAAACTATCTCAAATGTGATACAACTCTTACGTTGGCTAAGCTGTGGTGACAGATTGAATAGAACCCGAGTTTTCTGAAATGTTACACAAAGACACCTGGGCGTTTTCTCCGCCCTCAGTTCTGCTTGCTTGCATGTATCAGTCCATTTTCTTATCAGGTGCATCGAGCGCAGCCAATCTTTCCACGAGAGGAGGGTGAGAATAATGATAAGCAGAGTACCATGGGTCTGTGTTCATAGCCGACAAGTTCTCCTCCTGGAACATCAGCAAAACTTCAATTTAAACTTCACTCGCTTCTCAGATTGATGTAATCATGGATATGTAATTCGATTCAACAACAGCAGGCAAAAGCATAAAACAAGCCACTGTACACCAAGAAGAAATGATCAACTGACTCATACCTTATTATCTGACCCAAAGAACTCAACACTATACACATATCATTCGAGTTTGAAATAAGGCGTCATCCATTTTGACTCAAACCCAATTTAACCAACTCAAAATTCGCCTGACTAATAATGGTTGCATTTTCTTGGCAACATTATTGGAAATAACAGACAGTACACCCAGAAGGCACTCCTCCTGATCCAGCTGGCACACAACATTTGATCGGCCCATCCAAGCCTGATATGAGATGAACTCGACATAATATTAAACTAACCCAAACAATCCCTTTGCCAGGTGCAGTCCAGAAGAGGAATGGTTAAAGCAATATGATATGATATGCTATGCTAACGCTCAAGAGGTCAACACTCAACATTAGCTTTATATGGGCTAGGAGCCTAGGACTGGGACTCTGGCAGGGAATGGATAGCACTAAGGGGATATAAACAGAGCACATGGTACAAACTGATATAATCTTATCAGGAAATGAATTTGGAAAATATGTAATAGATTACCTGTAATTTTACAAGACCAGCCCGAAGCTCTTTTGCATACCCTAGTTTCTTCGCAAAAGCATCAGCCTGTAGCCAAGCAAAGAATTGATTAAAACATTATCCAACAGCAATTAGTGAAAGAGAGATCGAAACTAAAATTTTCAAAAGAAATACCTGAAATTCAAACGATCGGCTGACAAGATTCAGGGCAAAGCTTACAAGGTGCTGGAGAGGTATCACAGTGTGCTACATCAACAAAGGAATCTTGAACATTAGTACAATGAGAAAAAAAAGGGGACATAAAAGGGTCACATTTAGAGCAGCATAAGACAAACAAATACAAAAGCTGCATGATGAATGGGAAAATTACTAGCAAGAAGCAGAAGTTAGAGCATATGCTATCAAACAGATCTAAGACTCGGGCAATACCCCCCCCCCCAAAAAAAAAGGAACGAAAAAATCAAGAGATCAGAAATCCAAGAGACTGCTAGGCCAGACAAGACATACGGTTGCTTCTCAAGGTGCCCACAAAAATCCTCATGCAGCAAGATTAAGCTCCCCAGTTTTACAAGTGAATTGTCTTGCGGGGAACCTTTGAATCCAGAAACAAGACCAGGAACTGTTGACAATCATTGCTCAAACAACTACCCACTCTCTGGTCAGCCAAACATTATACATAAGTTGTCTGGTTCTTAATAGTGCTGATGAAGCAAACAAACCTGGAAAATGATGAGACCAATGAGCACCGGCTGTGTGTCATGAAATCCAAAACTCTCGAACAGATCCTTTGAATTTCTTACAAGAGTATATCCTCCAAATTGCAAAAATGTAAGAATCTGCATTTGCATAAATTAGAAAAAAGTCAAAAATATTGCCATTTACAATAAGGTCATTGTCAAGACAACCTCCCCCCTCCCCCCCAAAACAAGAAAAAAAGTTCGCCTGCGTGTGGCTGTGGGTGTATGAGAGTGAGTTCAACAGGTTGCCATGTTCCAACTCAAAGATTCAGACCTCAGAACACGAGGCGTTGGAGTCACCTGAGCAGTAGCATCAACGGCTAGATTGACTCGAAGAATACAGAAAGAAACGGGACAGCAAAAAAGAACAGAAAGACCAGAAGATGCATTTTCAGTTACCAAGCCTGTAGTATTTCAGACAAACAAATTTCTTCCATGGTCAAGCTTGTGTCTATGAAGCCGATCTATCAGTCAAAACTTAAGCCAAAAACAATATAAGCCAGCGTCATTCAGTCATTGAGTCACTATATTCCTCTTCAAAGCACTACATTCCAGAAAACTGAGGAATCAAGAAATATCATCGGAACACTAGATTATGTTCACATCCTGGCCAACTGAAACTGAAAGAGTCCATCAGGGGCATATCTTTCAGGCAGAGTTATAAAGGACTAACCAGGATGCCTCACTAATGACTAAACCTATCTCGTACTTCTGCTGTTACGTAGCTAACAGTCAATCTCTCCCAAATCTAGGGTCCAATGCCAACAGCCTCTCCGCAATGCTATTATATGGGTAAGGACATATACATCAGACCCTAACCCGCTCCCTACACCCTGCCCTAAAAGGACCTTGATGTTTGCTTTGGTTGATTAAAGGTTTTAGAAAACTTGACAAGGATACTTCTCTCTTGGAAGTGTCCCTTGTCTGTATATCCAATATCATGTTACAAATTACTGCTACAATATCAACCAGTGCTGTGAGTATAAACAAAAACAGGCATAGTATTAACTCAATATCACAAGCTCAAGACTTTAGACACTATTTGCAGCCAGTATAACCCACATGGAACACAAAGCAAACTCTTTCTGAGTTCTACAGAACGTGTTATGCAACAGATGCACTTCAATCTGTTTGGTACAGTGAAATTTTTCATACTACAATGGATGCAGGTAAGACATGATAAGGAGGACCATGTGGGCATTCAGCTTCCCAAGAGCAATAACCAAGTAAAAGCTCAGAAAAGATAGAACAAGGCATACCTGCACTGCAATGAACGAATACATGGTATGATTCAGTTTCCAGTGTCCCAGTTCATGTGCAATAACAGCTACAACTTCCTCATCATTTTTGCACTGCAAAATCATAGACGATTCTTTAATATAAGAGTACCAGACAGTGAAAACTCGAAACATATTTTCATACCAATTATGTTGGACGAAAACACAGAAGCCTGAAGATGCACAAAATTCAAATAGAAAAACCACAAAAACAAAAACAGAGCATCAGTTGACTATGAAGACAGAGGACAAGATAGATCTCTTGAACTGTCCCTGCCCTCTGTGATTTATTGGATGTATATAATGTGTTCACCTAGAAAATTTATATAGTAAAGATATCTTGAATTTGGGTAAGAGCTGAAGGTTTCAGACCTTGCCTCCACATACTTTTGCAAGTTCTGCACTGGTATCTAAAACTAAGAAGTTGGATCAGGAACACCTAATGCAAGCACAAATTCCTTGAATATGGGCAAAGGACTAGGAAGCTTGAAAATGAATGCTTTCCACCATAGTCTAATATACAAAGACATGAGACAACTGCCACATGGAAGATCACAGAAACACTGATGCACAAAATCATGGCTGCTGACCTAAGATCCAACTTATTAACATCCATAATAAACAAATCGTCAGAGACAGGTAGTAGCCAAGACCGAGCAGAAAGCAATTCATCACAAGAACTGACCACAAGCATACAGGGAACAACCAAAACAGAAAAGATCTCACCAAAGGTAAAACCCTTCTAAATAAAATCCCAAAAGAGATCCCCTACACCAAAAGCAAAATCTAGACTAAAGCTGATTCTGGACATCCAGTCTTTAATCCAATACCATTACCTCTCCCAGCTCAGTCCACTGAGTCGCTCATTTCCTTGTTTCCACACCCTTTATTTAGTGTTTACGTATTAAATTAGTTCAGCAAACAAGCTAAAAATTCATGAATGACAAGAATTCCTCCATGATATCCCCCCTCCCCCTAGACAATAGAAGAATGATAAGCATAAATAAGGCCATGGGTAAGGAGATGCATAATTAACACAAATACTAGAAATTAACATATATTAACTGGTGTCCAAAACTAAGAAGTTTGATCAGGAAAACCTAATGCAAGCACAAATCCCTTGAATATGGGCAAAGGACCAGGAAGCTTGAAAATGAATGCATTCCACCACAGTCTAATATACAAAGACATGAGACGACTGCCCCACGGAAGATCACAGAAACACTGATGCACAAAATCATGGCTGCTGGCCTAAGATCCAACTTATTAACATCCATAATAAACAAACCATCAGAGACAGGTAGTAGCCAAGACGGAGGAGAAAGCAATTCATTACAAGAACTGACCACAAGCATACAGGGAACGACCAAAACAGAACAGATCACACCAAAGGTAAAACCCTTTTAAATAAAATCCCAAAAGAGATCCCCTATACCAAAAGCAAAATCTAGACTAAAGCTGATTCTGGACATCCAATCTTTAACTCAATATCATTACCTCTCCCAGCTCAGTCCACTGAGAGTCACTCATTTCCTTGTTTCGACACCCTTTATTTAGCATTTACGTATTTAATTAGTTCAGCAAACAAGCTAAAACTTCATTAATGACAAGAATTCCTCCATGATATCCCCCCCCCCCAAAAAAAGACAATAGAAGAATGATAAGCATACATAAGGCCATGGGGTAGGCGAAGCATAATTACCACAAATACTAGAAATTAACAGGAACAAATAGATGCTGTTCTGAACCCACCTGCTGAAGCAGTGTATCATAAAGGACTATACGCTTGTTCTTGAAGAAACCATACATGTAGGCCTGCAAATCGTGAGCAATAAAGAGACATTATGATGGAACTATTTTAATGGGATATATCATGCACGACAATATATTTTTTTCATTAAGTACTCCCATTTGCTAATAGTCCTGTATTATTTACATTAGCCTGTCAAGGTAGCAATTGCAAGTTTGCAACACAACCATCAACTTGAGGGCACAATATGACGCACTAATTCAATATATCTGACAAAACCGTCAAGTCTAGCCTTATAACACTTAGTGACATGGCAACACAAAATGCCAGTAATAAAAATTGAAACCTGTTAATGTTTATGGCACATGCAAAAAAGAGACATCATATTCACACAAAAGCTCATGACTCACATTGCTATGGCTTGACCTTGTAGATCCGTCGACCACAAATAACTTTTTTAGGGGAAACTTCAGCAAAGAAGCAAGGTTCTCTATTTTCTTCCTTAGCTCTCCTTCAGGAAGCTGTTTCACACCACTCGTAACAGTGAGAATTTGACCACTCAATTCAGGCTCAGTAGAATTAGTTAAATGAGTAAAAAGTATTTCGATACTGTATAGATTACATACATACCGGGGTGAACTTGTTAAAAAGTGGAGCAATAAGAACGGGGTAAATGGTCATCATCACAATAGACAGGACAAACATAAATCCCCAGAGGTAGATGGCCAAGTATGGACCTCCTTTCTGAAATAATGCATTGAAATAAAGTCAGCATCTGTCTTATAGAACTTCAGGTTGTTGAGCACCAAATTGCTTAAGCATACTAGCAAACCTCCTTCCACTTCCGCAAAATTGAAGTGAAAAGTTTTATAGAAAGCCAACTGAACACCAGGCATAAACATTATAAGCAAAATGCTGCAATTACCTGTACAATGACAATGATTGCAGCAACAATGGGAGGTCCAATCAAAATTGCAAGAATAATACTCTTCAACATATCTTTAAAGAATAACCATATAGTTTGCTGCATCAAGGAGTAAGAATACTCAATAGATACTCACAATACATAACAACAGGAAAAGGATAGAACAAGATCAAAGACCAGTTATCTTCAGGCTTCTGTTTGTAGTTGAAAATTTTCTTAAACTAAAAATACGTGAGGAAAGTGTACCTTATTAAACCGATGGCGAGCTTCAATCACAAACGTTGAGTATAGAGAAAATGGCAAGTCAGTGATCTGCATCAGAATGTTCTCTAACTTATAAGCTTTAGATTAAATGCAAGTTTTCCAGGACAAAAACATAGTCTTGACGGCATACGCTAATCCAAAAATAGTCTCTCCAAAATATATCTTATTGGAGAATGCTTTGATTTCATCTCCATTTCTTCCCTCATAAGAAGAGCTTAAACCTCAAAAGGAACCAAGAAGAGCTGAAAACAAGGTCCAAAACTCATATACCCTGACCAATACTAGTCCCACAGAGAAGGAGTAAATACATACCATTCTCACTCCACTGCAAAGGAGCCAAAAGAAACCTATCTCTGTTACTACCAAGCAAACCATGAGGGTAACCAAAGTTCCTTTGAAACAATAGTTATATTACAAGGAGGCTCTTGGTGTTATGCCCTAATCTCCAGGTTCGACTTCAAGTCAAAGGAGGAGCAATACTTCATGTGCTGAGGAAATTGCTCGGCACTAAAAGCTCTAGCTTGAAATGTGAAATCCCCCTCCCCTGGTCCGCAATACCCCTACCTAGGCTAGACCAATAGCCTGTTTACCATACCCAAAAACAAGGAAAAGAAAAAACAGAGAGAACCATGACCATGAGTTCTTATTTTCCGTGGGCTAAATTGAGGACGTGACAATTCACAGAACCTAATCATACAATCAGAGGCCAGAGCCACCTGCTGCTCTAGACAACACATGTTCATCCAGGTAACTAAGCCAGTCCTAACGCTATAGTTCTAATAAACATCAGGAATAATAAGACAATTCATTTACAGCTATGCTCTCCAAATTCTCCAAGATAAACAATTGTTGGTTGATAGAACATTCTTTTTATGGGTAAATTTACACATGCGCACAACCTAGAGAGAATTGAACCTCAGTCTTTGTTGTGGTAACCAAGCACCCTACCACTAGGATACCCCCTAAGGAGCTTGTTTGTTGATAGGACATACAGTGCATAATCACACAGAGAACCCTTATTAAAAGGAAAGATAAAAGGAGGGAATCCCAAGAGGTGGAAGCCCAAGTATGCACCAGAAGACCAATTCCAATATAGCGTGTATAGGCAAGCACAAATAAAATACCTGGGACCATATCATGACACCAGCTAAGAAGGCCAAGGTATGCCATATTTCATTTTCTGCATTAAGACCTGTATAGGCTAAGAATTGTCCTGATATCTGCATTCACAAGAGGAGAAAAAGGAAAAACAGCGGGGTGTCTATGAGATACAACACTTTAAACCTGGTATATGGGTAAACAAACATGTGAGCACCAGCCACTCACCTTCCAGAACCATGGAAGTATACCAAAGTATAAAATCCCAGAATCCAACACTATAGTTACAAACTCATGGGCAAAATGGAACCGACTGCATAGAAGGAAAAATAATTAGGCCAGGCAGGCTGAAAAAAAGGTTAGCTAAAGAATTAAAAAAGACTTTGGGTTGTGTGATCAAGTACTTGAGGAATAAAAGAACCTTAGAACCCACAACCAGAGAAGAACAAACCTTTTATCAATACTGTATGCTCGAGCCTTTTCAAATTTCTCTTGGCTAATTACTCCCACCAAAGGTTTAGGAAGTGTGAGTAACTTGTGGGCAGCATATTGGCGTACATCCAGGTAGGTCTCGAAAAGGTACATCAGTATCATAAAGCCTAAGTAACAAAGAGTATCAAGGAAATACAAGTGAGTCCACTGTAGCAAAATAGCATCACCATGGAATTGATGAACTACAAGACAAAACAGAAGACTAATAAACAATAAAACTAAATCATCAAAAGTAAATTGTGTTTGAATGCAGAGAAGTATAACGTTACTCTGCAAGGAAATAACACCCTTCTGACATCACCAACATTGCTAACCCAGTTTCAAGTTGCCCCAGAGCCTGTTAACAAGGTCTTCCGAGGCTTCAGGGGTTGCTGATCTGCTAAGAGTGCAAATTTAAGGCACCATTACTATAGAATATTTAACTCCTCTTTACGCGGACACTCTAGAGTATTTTCTATTTTTTAATTCCTTTTCCCCCTGAAGGAACATTAAAAACCAGACTTCATATTGGTGAGTGACACTGTGGGGCTTAACTCTTAAGCCGAGCTATTTCTTTTTATCTGATGCATGATGAGCAACATCTTTCAGCAAGTCAATGTCCATACATAAACTCACCAACATTCTTTCATGTGGGTGATCCAGCCCTCTTTTTCACATTGAATCAAATAAGATAATTCTTCCTTTCCCTTTACCACAGTACTTTCCAGGCTCGAATTCTCTAACATTTACAAATACTCCATTGTGAGTCAATTTTAACAGTAAGCTCTAGTGTCTCATCTTTAAGACTTTTCAGTCAACAGAAATGCCATCTATTTCATCAAATGTATCAGCCCCTTAGCGCCACCATTATCAGATACTAACAGATTCATTGTCCTTATCATGACAGTGAAGAGTCTCCCTTCGGCTACAAGACAATTGGTGCACTCCTTGCTCAAGGTATTCTGAGTCAGGAATAAGGATAAGCTGAAATATACTCAACATCATATGCCAATTTAAATAAAGCATCCTGTTATGGGTTTTCCGTTCAAGAATTGCAATAAAACAGCGAGGTGGATCTGGCTGAAACTCCAGTCCAAGAAAATGAGACCCATTAAGTTGCAAGAATACTTCAAAACGAGGCATTTAGGTCTACATCCAACCACATTGTTCATTCCCTTTTAGATTTTGAAGATCTAAAACAGTTGGGATATCATATTGCCTGAAGTCTGCCATCTACTGCAAATTTCTCTAATGTCAAATAAATCATTCTCTCTGAACACTTGAATAATCATTACTTCTTTGCATATTCAAGATTAAAAGCATCTGAACCATTTCAACCATGCATCATCTCGCAAATGAACTACCTCCCCCCACATATCGGGGGCCAAAATCAAAATCGTTACCATTTCCCCTCTGCAAATCAATATAAATGCTATCAATTCACCAGGAATACCAACATGATGCACCTAAGACAGCTCAAATGTCATGCGGCATGCAGTCTTCCATCTGTTTCCAGTCTCTCTAAGCTCAAATACCATTTCCTCCCCATCCTTCAATAATTCTTAGAATAGTTTACATTATAAGCATCTGAACCATCTTAACTAATTTTCTATAACGCATGCAGAAACAAAAATCATGACATTCTACCTTCTTCCTAAAGTATCTGCCCAACATCAACACAAGCTCCAACACTTCAATACCAACTCACGTATTCTCACTTTCCATACCCTAAATCAAATTCAATCAACATCAAGCATCCCAAGAAAAGAAAAAAAGCCATTTCTCAGAAATCCATATTCGAACTGCAAAAAGGAGCTCCGTCAAAACAAAACCCTAATGCACAAAAATCAAGCATCACGCAACTACATCAAAATGAGGATCAATTCAAATATTAAAAACAAAGGCATCAACTACGTACACCCAAAACCCAATGGAGTTGACAATATTCGATGAGTTTCACGATGAACAGAAACAACGCTACCCCCCCCCCCCCAAAAAAAAAAAAAAAACACCAGTCGCTAAATTACTGATAGTCAAGGATCCGAAAATAAGTCTTAAGTATAATACGCAGTGAAATCGAAAACAAAGATATTTAGGAAAGAGAAAGAGAGAGAGGGTACCAACTACGGCTTCAAGATAAGGAAACGCCATGGCAGAATGACGCGAGGTTTACTACTCCCTGGTTTTTTTTTTGGAGAGAGATAAGATGCTGAAGAACCCGAATGAAAAATGGAGAGTAAGTATATGTATGTAACTGCAGAAGTTTCGAGTTTGTGAACCGAATCGGGTTAGAAATGAATCGGGTGGGTCGAACCATACACTTTCAAGCTCTAATGGGGGGAGAGAGAGAGTAGGCGAACGCCACTTGAAAATGAAAATGTCCTCAGATTTTGCTTAATTTGTATATTATTACTTATTAAACCATATTTGCTTATAATCTACCTTCGGCAACAAAATATCAAAAAAAAAAGAAAGCCAAAACTTTCAAATACCAATCAGATTGGTATAATATCGAACTTATAACAGAGTTTGATTAGGTAAAACAACCAATAAAGTCAAACATCAGCTAATTAACCTAACACAATACAGATAACTGATGAATGATCTCCTGCTATCTTCATCCTTTCTTCACACGATTAGCACCCACAAATGCATCCCCTAATAGCCCATCCACCTTATACATTCTAAAAATTGGCTCCTCTAAATTATAAATATAACACCTTGCCTCGATCACGCCCAGAGCCCCATGAATATCTTGGGAAAAAAACCAATTTAAAAAAACTTGATTTGTCCATTCGTTACGGGGTTTCCTTGCAATTTTGGCTTGTTAGGAGTCTCATGTTAGCATCTCAATCTCAAAAGTATCGACTAAGATAGATAAGCCTATGGGAAGAAAACCTAAATTTCCCAACACACCAATCCTGGGCCTCCACAGTAAAAGTTTGGACGGGGTTTGATTGCTGATGACTCTTTAGGATCTGGGCAGCTACTATTGATGCATATTGTTCTTGAAAAATCAATTCCAGTCGCATTCAAGAATAACCCAAGTCTCAAGTCCAATGATACCTCAAAGATTGTAAACTTTACCACAAGTTATTCAAACAAATTCGTTAGCTTGTCATAGTAGATGGAGTGTCTTGCATGGAAATGGTTAAATTTAAGTACAATTATTTAAGTACAGCGATCCAAACCCTGCATGGAAAATGAACAAACAAGATGAAAAATTGATTTGGTGTTACAAATTTATTACTAGAAGTTCTACAATCTCAAGGAAACTACATTGTCCTCAGGCTCTGTAAACTGGGCATTTGAAACTCTTCCAAAATTCATTTATGCTAACAAATTCCCAGCAAATTTGTCTCTAATCCTTCTGCGCCTCTATCTGGTCACCTTCTCAACAGCTCAAGAACGATATCTGATCGACGGCAAGCCAACCCATAAAACTGTACAATGTGAATCAGTATCTAAAGGTCCCGACCTTTGGAGGGATCTCATGTTAGCATCTCAATAGCGCCAGGTAAGATGGACAGTTTTCTGGGGAGAAAACCTAAATGTTCTCCATCTGATTGGATGTAAATGCTGCCAGTATTATGGATTTCCTTGACTTCTATGGACCGTGCGCTGCAACAATGGATGATCAGCTTGAAAGCACTTTATTTTATTTTCAGAATGGAACTAGGATTTCTACAATAAATAGACACACAATGACACAGCAACTATAATCAAGATCAGGTTCAACCAAGTATAGATGAAAGGCCTGAAATCCATTAGTCAATTAGGAAACTGAAAACAAGTAGTGACAGGCAACAGCTCATCGTTTTGCTAAAAAATGTCCTAAGCAGCACAGATGGAAGGTAACAGCTGATCCTTTTGCAAATTTCAAGACACACCTATCCTTAAATCCTACAGTAAAGCTGAGTGGATAGCAAAGCAACTAATAGGCATCGATTGAGCACCTCTGACATTGACTTGAGAACTCACCTAATTGACGTTACATTTCTCACAGACAGATGTGTCCCATTATACAGCTTGTGCAGTTTCAAGATAAAGTCGTACCACTTGAAATCTTGAAGAATCACAACCTGCATAATACAGTATTGTGAAGTACTGTCTAGAATGTAATAATTTCCAAGTCTAGCATGTAATAATTTCCCAGATGCCCAGATGTTTTCCTCTTTGATAAGGATAACGATACCAGGATATTTTCTTATCCTGTTCAATGTTCATTCACATGTCATTATAACTATAACCCCGATGGGTGAACCCAATTTTTTGCAGTTCTCCAATACAATAATAAGGCGTACATTAGACATTGAGATTTTAAAAAATGCTAATACTTAGGGAGGGACATGAAAGCACCACAATGCTTGTACGTTCACATGGATGTCAAATGCCAACATCTCCCCCCCCCCCCCTTTTTTTGTGGGGGTGGGGGACGGGGGAGGAGGGAGTGTCTTATGGCATTGGAGATTAGAAAATCTTGAAGTTACTCTACCTCAAAAGTTTCACTAGAGGGATCAGCATTCGGGGTGATCTTCATGCCACCGCCAAAGTATTTAGCATTGCCAACGCAAAGGGCTGTTACCTGAGGGCATGTCTTCCATTCACCATCATCAATCTACACTTCAAAAAGACAAATAACATTATAGTAACATGACCTCGCATTCTGGTAAGAAGTGTATGAAATTGAGAAAGGATAAGGAATGGAGAGGTAGGAGGAGCAGAGTGAATAAGAACGTAAGGCTAATCATTTGCCATGGCTGTGAACTTCAACATCGACACTATTGTATTGAGCAATTGATGACTCCATATATACCCACCATTCGGGCTTGTAACCCTACCATTTGATAGATTGAGAGTGTTGTCCAAAAACTACACTTTTCACCTGTCTTAATTTGAATAATACACAACAAGAGGGAGCAAAGAGCAACCAACACCATAAACATGCCACACAGCCACCCAGCGACCACATAACTTGATAATTCGTTTCAATTGAGGAATTGCTCTAACAGAAAAGGCAAATAATCTCACATGATCACGTACTTCCTAATTCGAAGTCCATTTGCTAAGCTGGTGATGGGAAAGTTAGGTTTGGTAGCCAACAGAATCAGCTGCCACATAAAATCTCACGGCTAGCATATAATCCATACAAATACATCAAGTAGCTAATGAATCCAATTTCTTTGATTCTCGGCCACATAAATTTGATAAAATATTTTAAAGCAATAAATAGGTAAAAGTTGCTTTTGTGCAGTACATCGACTTTGCCTGCCAAAAAAAATTTAACAAAATATTTTTAAAGGAAAAAATGAGTTGAAGTTGATTTGATGTATACTTCTACTGGGCTCCACATATCTATCAAGGTTGAATGCTTGGCCCTTGAAAGTCAACTAAGTAACTGGATCTGAACTAGCCAGGAATCAGTTACTTGATGCTAATGATGAGTGATTATGCATCAACACCTTTTCCTTCATGATTAAAAGAGGCTTTACGAATAAGATACAACAACATATAATAAGGAAGGGTTTTAAATATCTTGGTGTACAGTTAAGTGTTGTGTCCTTTATTCTCAGTGTTTTGAGTTAGATTAAGCATTGCATACTTGTATCTAAGGATGACTTGTTTTCTTTTTCTTCCCTTCAATCAATTCACAATCCTCCTCCCCGGAGGCAGGATGGTGGCTTCACAGTTCACAGTAACATGTTCTGTGACTTACAAAGGAAGCTCTTCAGATACGTGTTCTCTGATGGGCTTTCTGCCTCGAATTGATTGTCGTGCAGCAGCTCTTCAGCAAGGCCCAAATATTCAATTCCTTGGTAAGAGGAATAAAATAATAAGATGTTCCAATATTTTAAACTCACCTTAATCCTGAGATCTACATTCTTGTGCCCCATGAAAGCTTGCAAAGCCCCAATAACGTAACATAAATTTCCAAACTTCTTATATCTGGAAGCACTGTAACCTGCCTTGGCACTCCTGCAGAATCCCAGACCAAAAAATGATTCATGAACAACTGCGCTGAGGATGATATTGACACTAAACACCAAAAGGGTTGTTTTAGAGGGCTTAGCCCACCTTCTCCCAATGGGGTGTGGGTTCAAAGCCCTGTAGAGGCACAAAAGAGTTCCTCTCCCCTTTAACCCCCCTTCCTTTCTGCAATGTCTTTCACCAATAATGAGTCCGCATGAGACATGGGCCCCCCGGTTGCTATCTTACCACCCCCCGGGAAAGAAGGAGAAGTTGTCAACAGTAAAGAAATCTATTTCTTTTCAATTGCATGAATGACAAACTTACAAATGAATGTCAGCGACATTTATGAAGTAATGAGGTTCTTCATCTTCAGCGGTTATTACACCAACATCCACACGCGATCGCATCCCTTTAAAGCACCTTTATTAGCAAGTATAGCAAGTGTGTGTATGTGATACAAATTTTTATGGCATAAAGAACAAATAACATGCTTAAAATTAGTACCCTGTTCACTCACCTTTAGCTATGCGATCTACAGCAGCATATGGGTCATTTTTCCTGAAATAGACAATTAGAATTTATTTTATCATTTGCCAAAGCAAGCGCAACAAAAGCACAAGAAAAGGATCAGAACAAAATGACCAACCAGCCAAATGTTCGGGCAAAATCAGAACCAGTACCCAACGGAATTAACTGCAGAAAGAACAGGATGTGAATCAATCTTGAGATGAAAAATTCACAAGAAAGCAGATTAACTGAAATTTGCAGCAAAGAGAAAACGTAAGAAATCATTTTAGCTGGAAACTAGCTTGAATTCAGCAATCCCTTACACCAAGCGCAGTTGTGGCAGACCTTTCACCATGCTTGAACACAGGTTTCCCATCTGAAAAGAAGCCATTAACAACCTACCGGAAGCCAAAACCTCTTAAGATGTCAGCAATATAGAAACTACTAATCCATAATCCACAGCCAGACCAGAGCAAATTCCATTTGCACAATGCTAAGAATGACTAAGAAAGCTAAGCCTAGTACCAAATATTCTTCCGTAACCTCCCCCCCCCCCCCCCCAAAACGAAAAAAAAGGCCCATATAAATATGAGGTTCACATCTAGACAGATGAGGGAAAAAAAATAACAACCAGATCCTGCTTCTTCAGGAAGGATCAAAAGACTACGTAATCAAGAATTTTATGAAATTTCCACCATTACCAAGGCGCAATAGACCATAACGTTTGTTCAAATATTGCCTGATAAAGTCACAAGACTGTAAACTATTCCCCATAATTTGAACAGAGAGGTCAAAGTCAAACATTACAAGCTTAAACACAAAGAGTTGGATGTCTAATTTTTGAACCATCGACTGTGTACTTATCAAGCAAATCACAAATCCTACAGCCAAGCACAAATTACAACATGTGCAACAAGACAGACATGATCAAAGCATGAAGCTCGTTATATGACTAATATAAACAAAAGATATTGGAGTTGAGGAATGACGGAATTGCCACACTGTTAGGAATTGTCCAACAAAGCTAAAGCACACACACCTCATGAAGGGTTCCATCACCTCCAACAGCAACTACAGCACTAGCGCCTTCTCTAATAGCCTATTAAAGAGAAGATCAGTAGATAAATCAATCATGAATGATACAGCCCCCTGCGAACCAAAAGACGAAAAAATTCAAAGACATTACTATACCTCCCTTGTTATATCGGCTGCATGGCCAGGACCGGATGTAAAAGACTCGCATATCTAGCCATTATGGATATAGATACTTTAGTCACAACAGTGGACATCACAGGAAAAGATGCCATAACCCAGATAATCCCACATCACAGCTAATGATCAATTCTCATAATATTAAAAAAAAAAGACAGAAAATAGCATAATATGAGCGGGAAGATAACCCAGTTTAATGCCATACACAACAATAGAATGATCAATGCATCGATTCAAAAATATCAACTTCTTCATCAATTGCAAACAAAAATATCCGCCAAATCAAAGAATCAAAACTTCAAAATTTAAGATCAAGAAAAGAGATTGCAGCCCATATCAATAAGTTGAAAGCCATGATTGGGGGAAAAAAGGAAAACATTCCCAGAAATCCAAGCTGACTAAAATTCACAGATTAATCACCTTTTTTCATCAACGGACAAGACCATGAAACGAAATTTCCCAAAGAAAAAAAGCAATAGGACTCACATTACAATCAGTGGAAAGGCGAGACCTCAAATACGGCAAAAGCTTCTTCCATTCCTTGCCAGTTTTCCCATTTGCCCCTGTACCCAAATCCAGTTCCACACAAAACCCACTTATTTTCCAACACAAAAAACACACCCAGATGAAGCGGTGACATACACACATCAATAAGAGAGAGAAAAAGGGGAGACCTTTGGGATTGACGACGAAGACGAGATCAGAAGGGAGAGAAGGGAGGTGGGCAGAGGAGAGAGAGAAATCAGGAGCGGCCATTGGAGAAGGATAAGGGGTAGGCAGCTGATGGTGGTGGCAAGTGACAAGCCCCATCCTAAATGAAATCGCAGCTGCCCCTCCATATACTATTACTACCATTATTGTGCCTGGTTTTCTGGGTACTCTCCGACTTTGGCGGCTCTACCCTCTTTCTCTCTCTGTAGTCAGATAATGATGGGTAGAGATTAGAGAGAGAATTATGCGAAATGCTTAGCTTAAGCAAAAGGGCGTCCCCCCCCCCCCCCCCCCCGGGGGGTGATTTCTAGTGTAATTAGCTCAATGGGAAATGGCTGATTCTGACTTCAGGTGCATAAAATTTTGCTTCACCTGCTCTCATTGCTGACAGCAAAGCAGGCAGCCAACTTCTCCTTTCTTTTTTTTTTTGGGGGTGGGGGGGCGGCGCATTTTGTTGGGGAAGATTGTTTGATCATTTGGGGCTGAGAATTAAACATGTTTTCTACTACTTGTTTGAGTATTAGAAATTTGAGAATTAAAATATGTTTGTCTGAGTGTTTAAAATTGGATAAATTTGGTGAACCATGGTTGCTCCATTCTTTTGTACTCTACTCCTATTACTTATAACTAAATCTTATTATTTTTTTTTAGCATAACTAATAAATATTACCGTTGAAATAAATATCCTCTTAATTGATTAAAATGTATACAAATATTTTGACAAAGAATTCTAAATTTATATATCAATTTCTCTAATAAAGTTTTCATCATCTATATCTTTTTTTTTAAGGCTCTTCCTAAAATCAAGATATAAATATAAAGCTTTTGGTTTATGTTAGGAGGGATTAAGGGTAAGCGATGGGGCCTAGGGACTCTGGGTGGATTTTAAGATGTAAATGAAGCAAATTAGAGAAGACAGGGAACGAATAAGAGGAGGAAAGATAGAGATAGGGAGATGGAGGGGTGGGTATGATCGAAGAAGAAGACAGTATGTTCTAAAGATCTACTTCATCATACATCATGCATAACACGAGTCTATAATAGTTAGCTCAATGGAAAATGACTGATTTTAATTTCAGAATTCAAATGCATAAAATTTAACTTCACTTACTGTCATTACCGACAACCAACTTCTTTGTGGGAGGGATCTGCAAGAGGGGGAGCATTTGCCCTTTGGTTAGGGAAGATTGCTTGATCATTTGGGGTTGAGAATTGAATATGTTATCTACTACTTGTTTGAGTATTGGAAATTAGAGAATTAAAATTTGTTTGTTTTAGTGTTCAAATTTAGATATATCTAGTGAATTATGGCTACTCTTTAGTGCTTCAACTCCCATTGCTTATAACTAAATCTCATCAATTTTTAGTATAATTACTAAATTTTACCGCTAAAATAAACATGTCCTTTGGTTAGGGAAGATTGCTTGATCATTTGGGGTTGAGAATTGAATATGTTATCTACTACTTGTTTGAGTATTGGAAATTAGAGAATTAAAATTTGTTTGTTTTAGTGTTCAAATTTAGATATATCTAGTGAATTATGGCTACTCTTTAGTGCTTCAACTCCCATTGCTTATAACTAAATCTCATCAATTTTTAGTATAATTACTAAATTTTACCGCTAAAATAAACATGTCCTTGGTGCTTCAGTTCCCATTACCTATTGTTAAAACACTGACCATCAGCTATTAATTCTAAGCTACGTTACTTACTTTTCATCTAAAATGCGGTTACGAAAATTGAGGGCACGGAAGTCTGAGTAGTGTAGTTGGTTATCACACTAGCTTTACACGCTAAAGGTCCCCGGTTCGAATCCGGGCTCAGACAATAGCACCTTTTCGCTTCCTAACGTCTGACTACTTTGGACCTGGATTTACACAGCAAGACCAATGCCATTTTAATTTTCTTTTCGACAATTACGATATTTACGTAAACATATGACTTAGTAATGTTTTTAGTCATTCAAACACATAAGCGAAACCAAGCACACAACATCTTGGTTTCATATTTAATTTCTTGCCATTTCGAATTTTTTTGAACCAAACCGTTGCCAAGTAGCTAAGTTGCCACTCCAAACAACCATATGGCAAGAGCTCCCTTGGAACTTCACTCTTCCCTTCCCTCCATTTCCCCATTTCTGCCCCCAAAAATAGTGAAAAATAAAATAAAAATTCAAAAATTCTGCAGAGTCGTAGAGACACAAGAACACATAAAACTACCATATCCACAATCTATAGTAAAAACATTTAAGGCCCATCCTCTAAAAGTTAGCTAGGATGAAGATGATGGTTATAATTTTCTCTACAGAATTACATCCACAATCACCGAACACAAACCACTATCTGTACTGAAAACCCATATCCAGCTCATGTCCGTACATCGGTCGGCTATGACCACCAGAGGCGGCAAAAGGGTTTGGGTGCGTTTGCTTCGGGTTCGCCCTAAGTTCCATCTCCAGCAGCCTTTGGAATGCATCCGGGGGATTATTTGCACCACCAAGATCAGCTCCTGAATTGTAAATGTTATCAGAAGCTCAAAACAAGACCAGTAAGACAATCACACGAATACAACACTTTCCCAGCGCTGTTAAGGGTCTGTTCTATTCAATTTATCATAAATACTTATTATTAGCATCCACTGATTGGTGCTAACGCTCCAATCCGCACTGACCAACACTCATCATCAGCACATAGCCATATCTCCGATTCACAATTTTATCCATAATCAGCACTCATTAGCACTGATTAACGTTCATGAATATTCATCAACATTTATCAGCAATAAGTTACTCATAATAAGTTGAAAAGAACACGGCTTAAAACAAAAAAGAACCACCAGACGTTGTCTAGCAGCTGAAGTTGATGAATAGCCGCAAAGTTTCTAACTTCAACCAAGAAGCAATCAACATTGTGATCCAAACTCAATTGCAGACAAGAGCATGGAGTAGCTCTGCTGGTAGACCCACTAAAAATAAACCCCCCGCCCCAAAAAAAAAAGGAAATAAAAAAAAGAAATTCACTAAAAATGATCCAAGGTATAGGTCAAATGTGCAAAATAATCCAAACTAGGACACTTAATGTTACATACAAAACATTCCAAATTCAAATGCAGACAGAGGCATGGAGTATCTTTGCTAGTAGACCAAAGGGGGGGAGGGGTCATGGAGTAGCTTTGCTAGTGGACGAAAAAGAATTTTTTTTTTTGGGGGGGGGGGGGGGAGGGATTCACTTAAAGTGATCCAAGCTATAGGTCAAGTGTGCGAAATAATCCAAACTAAGCATGCTATATACAAAACTTTCAACCTATATCTGCATTATATACCAATGCAAGCATTTACACATACCATGTACAACGGAAATGCAAAATGTACAGTCAACTATGTGTTGTGTGTTAAGTGTAATGTGTAGCATGGGTCAAATGCGCGAAATAATCCAAACTAAGACATTTACATGCTATATACGAAACTTTCAACCTATATCTGCATTGTATACCAATACAAACATTTACACGTACCATGTACATTGGAAATGCAAAATGTATGGTCACCTATGTGTTGTGTATTTGTGTGGTAAGTGTAATTTGTGGCATGGGCATACAGGGAACAAACAGGTTGAGAGTCTGATGCAAACATCACAGTTTCAATTATTTGCATACTTCTGATTATTTTAAGCAAATTTTCCCAAAACCAAAAAAAACCCAAAAAGGAATGAGAAAGGACCAGAAGTGACCCCAAATCCAGAGGCAAGATGACACTCTTGAATGAGACCACATGCACGTGGAACAAAACAGGTACCAAGAGAGACAATGCTCTTGAGATCAGCCACTTTACCTGGAGAACCCATTACAGGACCGCCAAACTGTGGCCGTCGTTGACCAAATGGAAATCCTTGCATCGGATTATGGTCTGGAATGTAACCCGCAGGATTATGACCAGGATGAGGAGGCATTGGTGCACCACTGGGAAATCCCCTCAGCAGCTGGGGTGGAGCAAGACTCCCAGCCATGTGCTGTAACACAGGAGGGGGAAAAAGTGGATCAAAGCCTGGCAGACCAGCGCTACGGTGTGGAGGTCCTGGTGGAGGATGGTGACCGATATTTGTTGGTAACTGATTATGCATAGAAGCATCGGGAGGCATAAACTTCAAATGCGGATCAAGATGAGTATGTGAATCTAAAGCATGAAACAATGGTCTTCCTGGATTCATTTGGGCAGCATGGAGCCGAGGAGAAGAAGCCTGTTGATGCAAATTTTGGAATGGAATCTCAGGTTTTACCATTTCATAAGGATCACGCAACAACAGCGGGTCCTGACCTCTTATCATAGATCTTTCATCTCTCAGAGCAGCACCTAGCACAGCTAGTTTTTCCATAACGTTGGGTGTGTTTGACGAAGATGATAGGAAGTTTTTGTTATATGAAGCCGAATTCGGCACCAACATAGAGTTCTGGTGACTGATAGGATCACCAAGACTCCTAATTAAAATGTCTTCTTCAGGAAGCCCGGCTTCAATTCTCCCCTCAATGCTATTAAATCTAGGATCAATTTCAGCTGGTGGCTTCGAAAATCCCGCTTCCTCAACAGAGTCATGAATCCCTAGCCAGCATCCTCCTTTCAATTTAGCGATCCCATCTCTTGATGAAGAAATGTCGCCATCACAGCTACCAAGTCCACTGCCAATATCATTCCTTGTCGAAGAGAAGGGTGCACCATCAGCAAATGAAGAGGGCAGACCGAGAGGCTCTGGCACATCAAGTCGTGTGGACCCGGAATTTTTTTGGGCAGAGTGCAGCTCCTTCATGAAAGCTGTTCCAAACAGTGCTTCAAGGGTCAATGTTTTTTCAGAGCTCCTCAAGCCATCAGCATTCACATTGCTTGTATTGGCATTAATCACATCCACCTTCCCAAATTCATGATCATACCCTTTGTCAAAAGATACTCCGTCCACGTTTGACGTGGATTTCACATTTCTTGAACCCATTCCCTTCTGTAGCAAGGAAAGAAGATGATGTGAAGCTTGATTATCGACCTCAGCACTAACTTTTGCATCTAAAGCAGATGTTTCATCCCCACCAGGTTGACAATTTGAACTATTTCCACCTACTTCAGAAAGAATTGACTGCTCTAGATCTTCACATGTGAGCACTGCAGGCTTTGGTTCTGGACCATTACTATTAGGTAATCGTGCTGGCATCTCAGCAGTAGAATGTGCCAATTCGGGAGTCATGTGGCCCAGCATTGGCCCAGGAGGCAAGATTGGCCCCATCATTGTTATGTCAGGCAGATCAGAACCACCTTTTTCACCACCAACAATCAATGACAGCAGATCACTTGGCTTTTCTGATGATATATCCTCCAGAGGTTTCCTATCTGCATGAATAGTTAAGGAATTAAAATACTTGAAAGTTGAAACCTTTAATGACTTCAAAAATAAAACATTTGAGAGGATTTACCTTCTTCAAGAAACCAAACCGCAAACTTGGATTGTAATGTGTTAGGGCTCCAAATATCATCTGTTTTTGCATCATGACCCTAGACATAGCAAATACAAGGTCAAATCAGACAATTATCCACAAGCAGGCCCTGAAATTTGTCGAGGATCTGACTGGGCTTGTTAATAATCAATCACATGAGCATTAATAACTGACTGGCTATCTTATGTACTGCACACGTTGCATACAAACTAATTATTGCACTTCAACTGAGAACAGGTCTAGATCCATCTAGGACTGAACCTAGTTAGTATGAACCCTTCACAAGTTCACTACAAGCAAGAAGGTGGTCTTTGGAGAACAAGTCTAGATCTACCTAGGACTGAACCTAGTTAGTATGAACCTTTGACAAGTTAACAAGGATGAAGCGTACTTTTTTGAGGCCAACCTAGCAAGGTGCAAAGGAGTTCAATTTCAATCATGTTTTGCAGTCATCCAAGAATCCCTGTCTAATTTCCTTTAGGCTGAAGATTTTGACTTCTCTTTTCCTAGCCATCCCGCAGCAACTCCAAAGCGTGGTTAATTTAATGCAAATACAGATGATTGAACTGCTCGGTTCATGGCTAGTGCTGCTGACAGAATCTCTCAGTAACAGTCATTTTCAAGTTTATTTGCTCCAGTTTTCTTACATAACCAGCAAATCTCTTTTGATCACTGGGAACCTCAGTTGTTAAAAGGTAATTGAGCATGTAAGAAGACCCATTTGATAAATGAACGAACACCAAGCTCTTGGCTTTTGAGCGTCGCTAGAATATCTAATTGAATCTTATCTATAGCAGTTGTGACTTGTGAGGGCAAGAGAGTCATTTAGCTTTCACAGAGAGGAAATTCCCTTAGCCCCATCAGTTGAGACCACCATCTCTCCCATTATTCTTCTTTGTCTATGCATTTAACTAATGAGCTGAGAACGAAGTACTGCCACCCCTTAAGATAATAACCTAAAGAAACAGTAACATGTCCTCACTGGCAGATCCAGAATTTTTTTAAAAAAAAAAAAAAATACCAGGGGGCACTTTTAATTTTATAGGAGAAAACGAAAGAGAGAGAAAGACCTGAACTTAAAAATTCAAAGTAAATTATTAAGTACCAAGCAATCCATTATCCACCACCTATGACTGAAGAGTAATAGCAACCTCATGGGTTTGTAAACATGAATGATTTGAACACTTCCCTAGCTATCTACTTCACCTCTTTTTTTCTGCCCTCCCCCCCCCCCCCCAAAAAAATTGAGGCCATAGATTTTGTTGTTGCCTTGTTGAGGTGTTTCTCTGGCAACCTCGTTTTTGAGTAGGGCGCAGCCACAGATATATGGAGTACCCTGTTTTTGTCCTAACACCACCAAATGTCATTTGGATGCTTGCCCTTAGAGCCACAAAGCCAGATAGGCCCCCACGTCCTGCTAGAATAAAATGAGCACAGGGCAACTCATTCATGTTTGTTAAGACTTGATGCAAAGCTAGGTCCATTCATCAATATATCAGGTCTTCAAACTCCTCTGGCATCCAACCTAGGCATGTGCAAAACTGGTCAACTGGAGTTTGGTTACGTGATTTTTGGTTCGGATTTTGTGAACAGTAACTGACCAAAGGAAACTCTTTACCCCGTTTTTGTATGGTTGCCAATTAACCATTCATAAATAAACATCCATTTACGAGATTTATAGCACAGACAAAAGAAGATATTTTCCGAAAAAAATTGGTTCTACAAAATAAATAAATAAATAAATGCTCACTTTCAGTTCGCTAACAAAACTTTTCTGAACCAAAATCAAACTGAAAACTGATTCCCCCCCCCCCACCCCGTTTGACCAACCAAAGTGATTTTTTTCATAGAAACCGCAGCAGTTAGCAGGCTCTTCAGATCAGTTGCCGGGTTTCCTCCTTTTTTTGGGGGGGGGGGGCCTAAATCTCATAGAACCGTCAAATTACTGCATGAAAGAAGTCTAAGCAATGCGAATAATGTTGAGAATAGTGGGAAACAGGGGCAGTACAGTAATACTGACAAATATTAATAGCCAAACTTCTAGCAGAAAACATGCATAACAGCAGTTAGCAGCAGCTCTCCACAATAGAATAATCACTGAGACAACTAAAGTAACTGCAGCAGCAGGACACAAAATGGTTTTTGGTCTATACAATTCGCACTACGAAACAGATAGAATTGATACAATACTGACATTGTTATCAAATGGGGGGGCTCAGCAAAATAAAATGTAAGAGATGGGAAAGGATACCTCAACAGAGTTGGACATACTGCCACTGCTTGCGGTTAAAGTGTTGCCGAACAGCTTTTCCAAAATGGATGTTGAGCGACCAGGCTCGCTCAGTAATTTATGTCCAGTAACCTCAGAATCAAGTGCCAAAATTTGCCCATTTTCAAGGACTTCACTGACATCCAGAAGCCTTGACCCTTTCATTGTGTCACCAGCTCCAACAATTGATGATGAATCTAGCAATTTCTTATGCTTGAGAGCAGACAGGCTAATGGTTTCACCCCGTGTCTCATTGGAGCTGATTAAGTGAGTTATGCTTATCATATCTTGATGGCTGTTTTCCATACCAGATTTCCCAACCTACAGTAGCAAAGATGTAGTCATAAGGATTTACAGAGAATGCAATAGTCCAACAGCAGAGGACACAAATTAACTTCCTATAAAATTTCAAATGCAAAATGTCTGAGTATTTTTAGATAGGGTTTCTACACATAAACAAAAACTCTTTCATAGGCATTAGAAAGGGCTGCCAGGCGAGAAATATGAGAATTGTTTGTCAAAGAAAGAATATAGGTGATATTAATTTTGAAACGAGTCAGATGCTTACACTTGAAATCGAACGAATTACAAAGGCGTAGATGTTATCTCTGGGAATTCCCCTGTGTGGTCCATACAGAAGTTTGGAAAGCGTAAATGGATATAATGCTAACCTTCATCCCCCCCCCCTTCTCTTGAAAAGAGGGAGAAGGAGAAGAAAAGCGGCAGAAACAGGATGGAGGAGGCCAAGAATCAGGGCAGATTGGGAGATAATGAAAACACAGCTCTTCCGACACAATGCAAATTTAAAAGCTTCCAAAAAGACAATGTTTTTAAAAAAAGAAAGCAGTTATAGCCACCAATCTGCAACAAACCTGACCACTAATGGAGCATGGAACAGGAAAAGGTAACAAAGGTGACAAAATAACAGCAAGCAGTGTGAGAGCGAGCGCGCGCGAGAGAGAGAGAGAGAGAGAGAGAGAGAGAGAGAGAGATCCTGGCACCTTGGCAACAGCACCGTCAGACCCCCCCCCCCAAAAAAAAAAACAAAGCACATATTGCTATCAAAGCCTTCGGGTCTCGATTTATGGAGGAAGAACGGCCTTTACACCCCCCCCCCCCCAAAAAAAAAGAAAAGATACGTAGCCTTGAGGTCCACATTCGTGATGGAAGAAGGGTAGCCAGAGACCATAAACAATCCTACCCCTCATCGTGAGATCCGCCGTCCAAATATGTCAGTCCTTCAACATAGATGACCACACACACACAATACTCAACCCGGTGGGACATGGGGACAAAAGACCGGGGGGGGGGGGACAACCATATGGTAGCTTTGAGGCCCAAATTCGTCACGGAACAAGGCCCACATAAGCTATCCCAACCCTCTCCCGGAGGGATCCCCCTCTCTAAGCATCGGGCCCTCACATAGTTGACAAAACTTTTTTAGCTACAATCAATAAGATCATCATAACAAATGGTATGAAACATCGCAACATATTTCTGTTTCTGAACAGCTCAACATTCTAAATATGTACAGCATGTACAATATCTGCATTTTTCTTGGATGAATAACCTCTGCACTGTAAGATGCAAACACACTACTACCCATTTGCTGCTGACCTCAAGAAGAGACTTGGCGAAGAAGATGGAACAGAGGAGCTACCCATCAAGACACAAGAATTGTCCCCTTTTTGGATTGTTTCTATTTTCATTATGGGAAATCCCCCCCCCCCCCCCCCCCCCCCCTGCGGGCAAAAATCCCTATTTCAACCCACAAGAGAAATTGGATGGGAAAAAAGAGTCACCCGGGGGGGGGAGGACAAAAAAAAGTTTACCTCTGATGAATCACCTTGCACAATAGACTTGGCACTGGAGCCCTTATCCACAACACTATTCACAAAGCCTGGGGGTACAAGCGGCCTGGGTGGAGGAGCTTGTGAGTGAAGAGGCAGCTTGTCAGAGTCATCCTGTGGAGCTTGTTTCAACACTTTATCTGAGTCAGTAGAGGTTTTACTATCATTAGGATGTTCCCGCAGGCCGACAATGTCAGAGAATGGATCCTCAAGCTTGCCCAAACTTGATTTCTGCTTCTCTTGAAGAGCTTTTTGCTGCTCCTTCCTCATAAGCTCGAACTCAGCTGAAAAAAGTGATGACCATAAAACTCAAGTAAAATTAAAAGCTTGTACTTTTGTGATTCAGCTTCCTAGTTTGAAGCCACAATTTTTACGTATAGCCTTGCACTAGGGTCTAACTAATAAGTCCTAGTTTCAAAGCCTTATCTATATCTTCTTCCCTCTTGACTTTCTTTTTTTCTTTTAGAGTCAACATTGATGTTAGTTGATCTTGCAACAATAAAGAAATAAGATTACAAAACCCAGTATTTAAAAACTGTATTCAGGAGAACATAGACATACCTCTTCGCTTCTTTTCCTCCTCAACTCTATCCTCGCTTGTAGAGTCAGTCGAACCAAATGTCTCATCATTATAAGAATCATTAGTTTCCCTTCGTGTATGAGGAACTGCCTACAAAAGATATAAAGAATAGTAAAAATACAAGCTTACCCATACCCCATTTTCTCACAGCAAAATGCAATCAACCCAAGTCTTAACCACATCCCAAAGCACAAAACTAAAATGCAACATATTCAAGTTGTTGACAATCCTTAGACATTACTGTCAGACAGAAACAAACTTACCTTATATGGACGAGGAGGATGATATGGTTCATTGCTCCTGTTAAGAGGTAAGTTGCCATTTGGATGAAACCTCGGAACTGACGCACTTGCCGCATACCCAGTTGGTCTCGGAAATGAACCGCTTCCAAGAAGACCGTCGTGTCCAGAATTCTGCCCAGACCTCCTTGGCTGGCCGCCATAATGCCTTCCAGCCTCTTATGTAGCACAGCGCGCACAAGATTAGTTTAATTTTCAGTTCCAGAATCAATAATGTACTTGAACAAAGTTCACCTCAAAAAGAATCTTATTGAACCCATACACTTACAGTACCGTGCTTCATTAAGATAAATCATTAATAGGTATCTCTGATACTCCTTAAAAAAAAATCATTAATACAAACATCAATCAATATTGAAATTTGCTATTAACTTTACTTATGCCACATATACCAGATTGAAAGAATCAACTTTTGCAGTTGTATGAAGCGCCCAAGAGCCTCAAATTGCAAGTGCATCTTGGGTGACAATTATCGAAGCTGAATAGAAAAGTACGTAAGACTATAAGAGTACAGCTAATCACAGAAAAAAGTCCCCCATTCATTTAGCTTTCCACCCCCCCCCCCCAAAAAAAAAAAACCCAAAGTTCTCCGTTTTTTTCCCAATCAATAACTAAACTCTCCTTTCCCACCTACGGGAAACTATGCTCAATCCAGAGAGAATGGAAACATGTACATTTTTTCCTTTACTAGGTCTAAATTTAAGACCTTTTTAACAGAGTAGTCTTCAGGCTATGGTAACTCCTGGCATTCTCGCCCGGGCTCTGTTGTCCCCAAAATGTCCAAACTCTGACGACAGAGTTCTTTCATACAACGAACCAAGACTTTGTAGGTGCAAAAAATGAAGCAATTAAAATTTTCATTTTTCTATATGCATACATCTATCATCTCCCCAACCTTCTCTAGACCAAGCGGAAAAGTGCAGGTATTATTTCACATGTCACTTTGTTCACCCAAAAGACTTGCACGAACCATGCTTTGGAAAAGAACCAAGTCTAAAGAAAACAAACCTCCAAAGCCAAAGCAAAACCCCTGAATCCCGCGTAAAGTAAGGAGCATCAACTATGCCTTAACCCTAAATTATGGATACCTGGGTTCTATTGGACCATATACTAAATACCTCTAGATTACCAACTACTCCACAAAAAGTAACTTTCATTAGGCATTCTGCTATAGTCCGCTACAATCCAAGAAAAATCAATTTTACCAAGTATAATATCCCAGATCTTGCTCAAACCGTGTCGGCATTTCATGGGAGGAGGTATACATATATATTTCACACAGAACAAAGCTATTACTTAATTTATAATACGGGTTAGAGATGTGACAGATCCACATTTTCACCATGATTCCAAGCAAAAAGAAAGCCCTTTTTTCAGCAGATTGAATACAGAAGGGATTTCCTTGTAGTTGAGAGTAGGGCAAGTAAGAAGAAGTATTGGACATACCATTGTAAGAGTCAGCCACCTAACCCCCCCCACCCCGGGCGCCCGGCTAAAAAAAAAATTGTCCTTTTTAATGTCAAGAACTCAACATTCAAGAAACGCGAAAGATCATTTCCTGGTTCCCATTTGGGCATTGATCCAAATCATCCAATATGAACCACAATTAAGGCATCTAGAACGGCAATGGATTTTTCCAGAGAAAAACTCATATTTGGATAAACTCTACCATGATATGTACAAACAATATATTAATAACAACAGCGACAGAGCCGCATAACAAAAAGGAAGTAAGATTCCCCTTAAATATCATGCTTCCCTCCCCAGATAAATTCTCCATGTTTAGACCTACCTTGATCTATTGACTTCCATCATGAACTTCTTGTATAGGCTAGATTGGAAAAATTATAAAGAGAACTACCAAATACAACGGGAAAAGAACACGAAAGACTTTTCTTTACACTTCTGTCACACGAACCTTAGCTTTAAAAGGGAGCACCAGGAACAGGCTCTAGCTTGGAAATTTAATTGCCGCTCAGACAAAAATCAATCACACTTTATGCAGGAGCACAACATACCGTCGCACAACTATCTATGCAGCACCCACATGCACGGTGCCAATATCCAAAGAACCTAACAAGTTCTCACTACCTACCCCCAATTTCGTTGTCAATATCAGGAGTTAAGGCAACATAGTTAACAATAAACACAGGACTCGCAGCCAATGACCAATCACTTTAACCATGCAAGAGACTTAATTAACAATATATTTGCAACCACTGGCCTTGTACTCTGTGTAGCTTACAGAGTTATCAAAAACAACCATAAGCCTTAATAAAATAAAATAAAAACGAAATGAACCATTTCAAAATTTTGACATCACACATGTTGGAATAACAGAATCAAGGGATAAAGAGGGCACAAATAGGATGTGAAAGTAAGACACCAACTTCTATATCAATCACGACCCTTGAGTGAAATAAACCCAGACCCGGATTGGACGTCCCCAGATTTTGTATGGGTATTCGGGCTAATAGCTGAAAAAGTGCACTATATAATACCCCCCCCCCCCCAAAAAAAAAAAAAAGAGGGCACAAAATCCACCGAAATATGTCAGCAGGATCCACATTTAGTAGGGGTTATTGTAGTCTACATCATAATATCCTTACTCTATCCAAGAGTTCCGAGTAATACTACCATTCACGTATAAATCAGACATAACTTTCTTTTGACTAATGTAAGACAAGCCTGAAAAAAAAGCCTCCTTACTGCATGAATGGTATATGAACTCTAGCACAGCAAGAGAAACATTTGAAGAACTCAAAGCAACCAATGAAACAAAGAGTTTAGCAGACAAGGAGATGTGAGTGCCACAAATCTAAAAGGGAAACAAGTAAAGTACGACACACTCAGCATAACTACAACAATTGAAGGTTTT
Organism: Carnegiea gigantea; assembly: GCA_029747015.1. Lineage (NCBI taxonomy): Eukaryota > Viridiplantae > Streptophyta > Magnoliopsida > Caryophyllales > Cactaceae > Carnegiea > Carnegiea gigantea. The sequence goes on along the minus strand of JAKOGI010000524.1, from coordinate 211,980 downwards.
AGATAAACTGTCTTAACAAGATTGAGACTAAACCATATACCTGAATCTGAGTCGGTATCACTACGCCCACTGGATCGGCTATCCCACCTGTGGATTCCCCTTGAATAGCTAGCAGAATCCCCTCTAGATGGCACAGTTGATCCATAATCAGTCCGTCTGAAACCTTGTAATGATGAACTTCCAGCAACTCGTTGTTGGATGCCATAGCATGTGTCCTCAAACTCGCTGGTCCATCATCATCCCCACATCAATAACTTAAGCATAAAACATTGATTTGGAAGGATGGGAGGTCCAAATGAACAATGGCTTGCAAGTTCTAATATGGCTCATTACCTAAGAAGTGATTCATCAAACCCATTTGGCAGCTTTTTACAAACTTCCAGCTCCCTCAACGACAAAAGGAACTCTATTGTATATGATCTGCTCGGCTTCCTGTGGCATTAAGCAAAATTCATACAAAATCAAAATTGAAAGACACAAATGGAATGTCCACAAAATGAATGTCAACCAACAAATGAATAATGTCATAAAGTACCCTGAAGGTTCCGTCCTCATATCCTCAGATTGCTGCACCGCATGTTGTCTTTCAGTTTCAGTACTCATCTTGGAGCCAACACAAGTAGGAACGCTTCCAAACAGCCCAATCTAAACCTTTAAAACAAGAGGAGAGCACCTACACGCTAGAACTTGTCCATTCAAGCCCGCGACTGTAATCGCCTCCCAATCCCCCTCCTTCACCAGAAGAACGCTCAAGCCAAGACCCCTTCAACCTTCACACAAGAACCCGTACAGGTAAAGTTTAAGTGCTTTGGATATTCAACCCCACAAAAGCTAATTTATGGTCTAGATCGAAACAACAAAAGCCTCAAGCTTGCTCAAGTCAAGAACTCTTCAACCTTCACACAAGAACCCGTACGGGTAAAGTTTAAGTACTTTGAATATTCAACCCCACAAAAGCTAATTTACGGTCTCCATCGAAACAACAAAAGCCTGAAGCTTGCTCTTTCCACAGAACATTTCTGCTAATAACAGTCAAACCAACCAACCTAATCCACGACCACCTCAGAGCTAAGATTTAGCTCGTCCAACTTCGTGATCTAGTCAATGAGCAATCAAAGCTTTATTCAACGAAGATACAACCCAAATTCCACCCGAATCCAGCTCAACACAAAGATATATATACAGGTAGCCTCGTAGCCTCATGTTCAAATCAAGCCATTCCACACAGAATAATCTCGAACATCCACCGCATGAAATTCCAATTACGGAATTCTCAAACAAGCATTCAAACGACGTAAATTCAAAATTAGGGTTTTTTTGCGAAGCACGAGTACATGTTTTTCCCAGATAACATTACAGAGCTAACAAACCTAGGGTTTTTTTGTTGGTTTTTTTTTTTCCGGATGATTGATAATGATGATAGGATTACAGCGTAAGAACTACCTGATTTAAGGATCGAAGAAGAGAAAAGTTCAAACACAAATTGTTGATGTTCCTCGTTTCATAATTTGATGTTGTTGGATCGTTGTCGATTGAGAGAACGGAGAGAGGGAGAGAATGGAAGATCTCTCTTCCTATTTGCAAGAACCAAGCCGAGATATTGAGAAAATATTAAAACAATATTAAGCTGACGTAATATCCAACCCACGCACGCGATATGTTATAGCGTGCCACACACGTCCTTGGCCCAAGAAGAGTGACTGATCAATGGACAGCTGGGCCTAAGTTGGGCTTCGGTGGGCCATTGGGCTCTTGGGTTCAAACATTCTACCTTTTTTTTTTTGGGTCAACGCAAGATTCTCTCACCCTTTGGGTAGAATGACAACAAGAACGTCCTCGATATTTGATGAGAAATTAAGCCTTGTTGTACATATTATCCTTGTCATAACCTCAGCTATGGTATAATCTAAATTAATTTAAAGTCTTTTCTTGATCTGAAAGAGTGATTAAGTTTTTGAAAATTACTAATTATAAATAAAAACCATCTTTGTATCGTTACTGCTCACTTGTGTTTACTGCTCGTCAGCCTAAGCTTTGTCTACTATTGTCGTGAATTTGCTATGCTTTACATCAAAATACCTCTTAAAGGTATTTATTTTATGAAAAATTAACGACCATATGTAGATGAGAAAGCAACAGCAACAACAATAACTCCGCATATGCTAAGACACACACGTAAAAAGACAAATATGCACGCGAAGACATACATAAAAATAAGAAACACTCCTCCAAAAGCAAATACACATGGATAAAAGAACATGTACGTAAAACCAAAGAGCATGATTTATTTTGTTGTAAACACATGAACAAATACGCTATATATTGATTATATTCATATCATTCTTCATGCAAAAAATATTTACAGAGCATTCTATATGTGTACGTCCTTAAGAAAACCAAAAACATCTCAACCAAAACATCTCAGAACAAAATCCAAAACTGAAACACCGAGAATCTTTTGACACAACAAAATTTCATTAACCTAAAAGAGATAAACTTCTAAGAAAGAAGCTGACTCTGTAAGCTGACACAACAATAAGGCTGCTCTTCCGATATATGCCCGGATTCTGCAACTGCACTCCCCAGACAAACATGCAAATTTACACGTTCAAGCGTTTGACATTCATTAATGGTGACTCAAAGCTGATACTTGTTTTGCTGAGTTCCCGCCAATGATCTCAATTCTACAGTTGGTAAGAACGAAATCAACACGGAGAACGCGAAACTGTAAAAGAAACCAACTGCAGACCATTTCATCCCTCTATGAACCTCAAACAGCTGGAATGGCGGTTTTTGAGTTGGGAGCTGGTGTTAGAAGGCTACACTTGCCCTTACCCGACTGTGCATCATACGATGATAGCAGTTTCATCTGCATTTACGTTAAACAATCAATTAGCAACAAACATCTTTGCCTATAACATAAAAACGAGCACAAGCTAACCACAAGTAGCCTAACTCTGAAGCAGTGGTGTTTCACTTTCCGTTTTTTCCTAGAAAGTAATTTTGGCTAGTTCACAGTTTCACAGGTTGGAAAGAAGTGACTCTGTAGAAAAGACACAAATGCCAGCCCCCGCAACCCCCCCCCCCCCGGCCCCCCAAAAAAAGGAAGCCGAAGAACAGAATGATGATGATGACGATGATTTAACCACCACCCAAAAAAAAAAAGAGAGAGAGAGAGAGAGAGAGAGAGACAGAACTCATGTACTCCTACACCTGCAGTAGTAAAGCCACAACAAACCACCTTAAGATGAAAAATCAGTTGAGCACTTAAATGCAAAACAGTAAGGTAATGTGACAAATGATCAGCCTAGTTTTCCTCTCCTCAAGAGTATGATATTAAAACCGAACTAAAAGCTGTTTTAAACAAATACTAGCACACGTTAGGCATCAGTTTGCTGGTACCATCCACTTCCCTACCTGCCAGAAATATTGTTTTCTTTAGGAACCAATCTATGGTCTAGAGCTGCATACAACTATGTGGAATCCTAATAGGTGACTAGAATTATGCAATTATGCAATGATGCACGAATAATCATGGAAACACCCTTGTCTTTGCAGCATGAAATGTTTCCGAATAGAAAACAAAGGAATCCCGCGAGGGGCACTTACATGTTCCTCAAACTCAGGTCTAACCAAATTGGTTGACAGATTTCTCATTAACAACAATGCCTGTTGCACAGAAAAGGAGGAGAACATTACTGAGTCTCTCAAAGAAAGTACACATGCTGATAAACAGAAAAAGTGTTTGCAGCACAGATACAAAACTACACTGCTCGATATCCGAATTTGTATGGTTCAAGACACTGAGACCAGGCATTCAGATCATACCGATTCAATATTTATCGGATCCATCCTCTTCAATCTCTGCAGGCGATCACGTGCACTGGGATCAAAAACACTACCAATGAAACTGTAAACTTGAGCAAAGTCCGGCATAACTGCATCACGTTAAACAACAAACAAAGATTATGTATAATTTTTTGTTGTTGTCAATACCCAGAGACACGTCCAATCTTGCTACATAATGACAAACAGTGAAACAGGAACTAACCTTTCATATGCTTGACTTGATTGGTTTGATACAGTGCCCCTTTTGTGGGCCAGGGGTTGGTGCTTTCAGTGGTGCTGCTGCAGCAACAATTGGCAGACATCATAGGTATTGCCAATGCTGCATCATCTGTAAGCAAAACAGTTTAGAACCATTTTCCTCTGACTAAACCCCCTTTTTCTGATGTGATTTTCAGACCAAGACCAAGCACTCTTGGCATTTATTAAACCACCACGCTCATAGCTTAATAGCACGCTATTATACTCGGCCCTGCAAATATTATAAACCTGCTGCTTGTCCACTTGCCAACAATCTTTTGGGGGGAGCGCTAAAATAATGGATTTAAAAAAAAAGGGCAGATGAGAGAAGAAATACCTATTCTCATGTTTGATGAATTCACAGCAGCCACAGACGCATAAGACCAGGACGACGTACTTTTAGTGCCACTTTGGTTAATGAGAATGGATGATTGATGAGGGTGATACACAGTCCAAGGTTCAAAAACAGCACCAGGCAAACTCTGCCCAGTGTATTGACTCGTTGCTGCAGCTGCCGTTTAAAATCTAGGAGTGTGAGAATTACTGGTAGTCTGGTACTCTGGCAACGCAGCAGCGATTAACAGACATAAGACTTCAGTGACTGACCTATCTTGGAAGCCTTTTGCGGGTAAGGATGAGCTGCTTTGCGCTTCGGTCGAGGAGGAGGCACGCGCTCATTGGACCCACTCTTCTGAACCTTTAGAAAGTACTTCTGCGCATGGCTACGGATCTATATGAGCCATAATCCAAAGTTAAAAATTAAACGCAAAAACATCCAAGAACGTAATAATTCGCAAGCCTGGGAAATCACTCAAATCATCAATGCCACACGCGATTCAATCTTAGGTCACTCCAAAGCCTAACGTATGATCATGCATCATCTACCATCAGTAGAATTAGAAAATAAAGACCATGGAAGATGGCAGAGGAGTATCTGATTCTAAGATTCCAAGATGAACACTCAAAAATGAAAGCAAAAGGCAAACACTCACAAGTGATAACATGTCAGGAAGTTACAATTCCACCACAGCAAACCCGTCTTCTAACACTATATATGAATATGATGACAATCAAGCCTCAGAAGGTAAACTCATAACACTAACCCCCCAAAACTTTATCACTGGATGGCTGCAGTATCAGACAATCTTCTTAATGAAGGGTGTAAAAATGACATAAAGAATACACTTGCGTGTCAAACAAGCATGAAGAAGCACTATCCAGGCCAGACTAACTCTCACTCCACCCCACCAAAAACAAACCCAAAAAACAAAAGAAAAATACCATGATATCTGTTCCAGCAACACTACTCCAACGCTCAAACTGGTTGAAGGGCTGTGCTGCTTGCAGTAGTCTATCAAGCCTTTTGCACTGGCTGTGTCTCTAATCAGCCAGAAGCTAACGGTTCACGCTGATGACTAGCATCACTTGTGGACTAACAAGAACGGCTGAACTAGCAAGAGAATCAATCATCCCTACCAGGATAGCAAAGCGACATCTAAGAGGCTAAGGAAAATGAGATCCCTGAGTTGCCCTTACCTTATAGTAGCTAAATTTCATTTACAATACGGCAACGACTTCCATCAAGCATAATTTACCAGAAACAACACAAAAACACATGACCTTACGAAAGGTAAATCCACGCATAAGAAACAACCGGTAATCAAATCTTTTTCAAAAAATTGTATCAGACAAATCAACAGATGTAAAAACTAATATGTTAGCATGAAGTATGCAAATCGCCAATCGCCAAAAACCTTTAAAGAGATACCCAGTAAACACAAACCATATATATTAATCTTTACAAGCAACCTACTATAGAAGCCAAAGAAACAACTTATCATATATATAACATAAAAGTGAATAGATCACTATATGAATGACATTTGCTGTAGTATCATTGGTCATTCTTTTAATTTTAAAATAATTGCTCATTAATTATTAGCTTTAGTTTAAGGCAATCATGTTTGTAGAAATAAGATTGCCTACATTTGGATCTCCCAGACCCGGTGCAAGCAGGACCCACACGGGAGTTGTTGTTGTTATAGATTTGAAATGCTTGGGAGTAAAACGGATTTTCTAATGCAATATTTATTTGATGAACATTTGATTGAGCAGTTACAAATAGCCTCACAAAATTAATAAATTTTTTTTTTCCTCTTCTTCTTTCTAAGATTGTGTTGGATATGAAGAGCCAATGCACTATGTTACGCAACCAGGACGACTACAGTTGGTTTTTTTTTAATTCTTTATTTTTTTGGACGTAGGACTCATATGAATACTAGAACGCAAATAAAAAAATAATTTCACAATTCATTTAGTCGTCACAAAAACCATATCATAATTGATTGATTTTTTTCTTTTTTTATATTTCAAATTATTTTGGAGATGATCACCGAAAACATTATACAATGTGAGATTTTTTTTAAAAAGACAAATAGTTACAAAATATTTTTCAATTAGTATCCTAAACAGTCAAAAGTCTATCAAAATGACTACCAATGATGGATAGTTTCTCCTTCTTCTGGGTTTTGAGTTTAAGATCTCATGCATTAAACTAGGGAAAAATAGATTAAAAAATGCTTAATAGCAATAGTAATTTATGTCTTATGCAATTATGTCTTATGCAATTATGTCTTATTTTAAATCAAATTAATTTAATAGCATGTTCAACACCTACCTATGCGAATAGGATGTACACTAGTAACATACTGAAACTTGAGCATGGAAATAGGAAAGTTAAACAAGAATGTCTGAGTCGACAATTTACCTATCAAATCTGATCTACAAGATATCTACATAACCAAAGGTTACATGTTATTTACCTGGATAACAGTTTTAGAACCAACAAATGCCTCAATCTTCTTCCAGTCACGATCAAACCTGAAAAATGACCCGAAATGAAAGAAGGTTAGAACATATGCAAATGCACCAAACCACACTAGAATCACACATTAGTAAAGGGAAAGGCCAACTCTTGATACTTAAAAAGTGACGGACAAGTCACAACCAACAGAAATGCAAAAGTGAAGGAGCAAGAAGACAAGAAAGCCCTTAACAAAAACCTTCAAAAAAATAAAATCTGCCGCGCCACAGCCATTTGAAGATTCATACCGATTCATCAAAGTTCTTCACAGCAACAGTCACATTGCTTGCACCTAAGTTCAATCACCTCATATTTGATGCCAAGTTACCACCTACACAAACAGGCTGCTTTTCCCAAAAGACATACTATGATACTATAGTTCAAAATAGTACTGAAATCCAACATAGGAATCCATTTATCCAGTGTTCTACTACATAACCCTAGAAACAACATTTAGCCCAGCCAGCATCTTTGGACCCCATTTAAATCTTCCATGTATGATCCTATAGACTATTGATCCTAAAAATGGTAGGAGTCAAGGTAAGTCAAAATGTACAGAACTCTGCCTAGTTGAGAATATTGCAATTCTATCCAAACAGCCCAATATTGCAAACTAAGTTCATACCCTATAAACAAACAATTCAGTCAACAGACATCTAGCATCCCTTAATTTATTTATTTTTGGGCCGGGGGGGGGGAGGGGGCGGATCAAACCAAGAGAGGCATCACCGTATCAAACATATTCTCAGCTACGAATTTCGAAAATTTCTCTGATAGAACTCAGAAACAAACTAGAAACTAAAACAAACAAATTTATATAGGTGGGAAAATCAGGAATGAGGATCACACCAATCATTTGAGATACATGATCAAAGCCTCAACCAATCAAAAATTCGCAGAGGAACTGATAATCGAACCTCAGTTAGCCATGAATGAACCAATTCCCCCAAACTTCACACAAACAAACACAAATTAAACCAAAAACAAACAACTCAGAAGTTAGAAACTAACTCACAATTGAAGAGCTTCGAGAAACTTATCATGCTCCTCATCAGTCCAACTCTCTCTAGACTTGGTAATCGTATATAGCTTCCTAACCTTCTTGCTCTGCTCCTCCGCCGGAGCACTATCGCCAGAAACCGGCGGCGGCGGAAGAGAGCCCATGCCGGAGGAAGAAGGATCGAAGTAAAACCCTTGTCCGGGGTTTTGGCCTGCAGACACCATGTACCGTTTTCTCTCTCTCCTCCGACGACGATGGTGGTGGCAGAGACCTCCAAAACCCGGGTTTCCGGGTCGGGTCGTTCTGTGGTACGTTTCTCTCTCACTCTCTGTTGTTTCTGTTTCTGGAACACGGCAAGTCAGCGGAGAGGGAGAGGGAGAGGGAGAGGGAGATGGACAGGGAATTTGGTGGTTTTTATTAAAATGATGATAACCGCCTTTTCTCTACCTGTTTTTTGCGTATTTTTCCTTTTTTTTATTATCTGTGAGGGGTAGACTGGTCATTTAGAAATTAAGGTGGTCCATAATTTGGTTACTAGATTGAGTTGCCGTAAAAATGAGGGGTTGTGTAAAGGACAAGGACACTGGAACTTCAATGATTGCGTACTTTGGATAAACTTACCATTTGCATGAACACAAAAGTGGAAAAACAAAAGAGATAATTAAATTGGCCAAAAAATAAATAAGAAATACCACAAATACGAACAACTGTTTTTATTTACATTTTTTACTTTCATATCAAATTTAAAGGGTACTGCAAGAATTAATGAACAAGATCTCTATATAGTATCAACTTTTCTAACAAACTACATGTTAACGTGTAAACTGTTACATGTTAAGATAGTAATTGTTTGATATCAATCTATTTTTTCCAATGCAATATTAAGAACCATTTTAAATGATGATTGATCATTGCAATAGAGCAATTATAACTAAGTAGTGATCATGTAACTTGAGTGTAACTTTAGCATCCATGATCCAAAATCAATTAGTCTTTAATAAATGATGCTAATTTTCCAAAAATATTGGATCAATAATTAGCCATTGGAAAGGTACGACCGCAGTATTCAGAGAGTGTTCAAAAGGAACCCTCATTTTCAACGAAAGAATGGCCAAGTTGAGGACCACAGATGACAAAAACATGGCCATCCGCTTGAAAATGACACAAAACCCTCCTCTGATTTCATCCAAATTCTTCATTCACAAATTGGGACAAATAAAATTTAAGCCTTATAAAGCCATGGCAAAGCCATAAATATACCAGTAAACAAAGCCAAGAAGACCCGGGAAAAATGCCACCTATTTTCAGGAACAGCCCCTCCCCCCCCCCCCCCCCCCCCGGGTGCCCAAAAAACAAAAGGTGGTCTACTATTTTAGCTGCCATTGGAGACTGCTGCAAACATGAAAACAAAAGCAACACTCCTCCCTTCTCCTAATCAAGCCAACGCAGAACACCATCATCCTGCCCCAAGGTGGCCAGAACTTCAACTCTTACATCCAGAGAAGCCTGTAAACATCAATGAATGAAAGTGAGAAATAAACTTTTCATGATCAAGTATTGTTCTTCATCGTGTGAAAATAGAGGGATTTTTTGAACTTCTTTAAGCACAACAATGCAGGTTCGTTCGGTTTCCACAACAAGCAGCTGTCCCTAAGAGACCCACAACAAATTTGGAAGCGTTTTGGAAAAAATGAGGAGACCATGAAAACAAGTTGATTATGGAAAAAAATTAAAAAAAAAAAAAAAAAAGCAACATACAGAAGCATACTGTTAAGAAGCACAAATAAATATGCTGTATGAAATAATACTAGTAGTTGTCAAAGCTAAATATCTGTAAATGCATAAACTCAATAAATTTATGCTTTCCCCTATGCTCAAAATTATTTTTTCCCAGCCCCTAACAATCTTTTAACAATGCATCACGTGTCGAATTTCAATAATGTGATGGTTAAAGACAATATCCACTGATGCAGTGTCACTTTCCAAATCTAGTAAGCAGCATGCTTTCCCACAGTCCAAATGCTTAGACGGTCCGCGGGCCTAAAGCCCCCAACCTCTTCACACCCTCACGCTCAACACCAGGTACAAGACCAAGACTAAAATGGAAACCGCGCTCTCACTCCATTTACAAGGGAGCCCCACACTAATATACAAATTTGGTTGCATCTTGCATGGGCATCGTTGTGGTAGCCCCTAACCACTTAAACCAACAGCTTGCTGGTGCAATTATCACTAGCTGACTAGCATGCTAGCATGAAAGAAAGGACCAACCTTCCAACCTACCATTAATATCTTCAAACAGCAAATAATCCCTAGCAGTCTAGCTTTTGTAGTGAAATCGAGACTCGGGTTGGCCACGGCCGCAAGTCAACTAGCATGAACAGCTCGAACGAGAAGCAAAATATCAAAGTCCTCTCTGGTTTCTCCCTGTGAATGTATCCATTAACACATCTGTGGTTCATCCCTCCCCTTCAGCCCCCCACAACCCCACACCCCCCAAAAACAAAACAAAAAGAAAAGAAAAGAAAAAGTCCACAATACATGAAGGTTCTCCCTGTCCAATTTGGCACTACATACATGGAGCGTTTGCACGGGGGTGGGACAGGCAAAGGTTGCTTTTATGGACCACACATGACACAGGCAACATGCAAGCAGACAAATTGAAGTTTACTGGTAGAACCGTAGAAGTACGACATGGCATTTTATTCAACAAGTAATTATCAGCTATGAATTGACACAAATCATTAATTGTGAGAGGAAACAGGATTAACTACAAATTCAATACTTCTATTGCAATAACAGGCTGACAATAAAGCACAACGCAATACGTTTCCTCATCCTTGCGACGTTTGAGTATTTGATGATGAAATTTCGTGTCAAAGTTTCTAACTTCACTATTGTCATAACAAACCTGACGCACTCCATGAAATTCCAGCATTTTGACCATGTAAACACACAAAATGGGAAAGTAAAAAATTACCTGGGTATTTCTACAATTAACCAGCCTACATTCCTCCAAAGGACCTTCTAGTGACCAACTCTCCCATACATCAAAGTTGTGGCTAGCAAATACAAATTCCATCTTTCGAATTATCTGCAACATCAAACAGCTTAATGAACTAACACCTTGAACATCACAGCTAAGAGGCAATATTACCAAGATAAACTGTGATAATGAATTTATACCAAATGACAATTGACAAATATGGAACATTCAAATCGACTGAATTGACAAGTACGTTAATGAATAATTAACAGAAGCTCAACGAGTCTCTGACTCTCTACTACACTCAGGAATAGAGTCGGCATGAATCGGGCACTCAGTAATTCTTTTGGTTTAATTTTTCTTACATCTGATATTGTTTTGACAACCAAGCTAACAATACTGACAGCAATAAAACCTTCCCAAACAATATGGCAATAAAACAACTATCACAAAATGTCTGATAAAGCAGCATGCTTCTTACAATTCTTATGTAATTGGCAGATTAAATAGAGATAGCAACGTTAAAAGGCTGTGGTTTTGAAATTCAATATGACAGATAAGAAGTTCGCTAAAATTCACCTGCAATAACTTCCCACCCGCTGCAAGGGATCGCAAACCAATTGTGTCCTAAAAAATTTAGACAAAGAAACTAATCAGTCAACAGGAATAAAAGGACAGTTGGGCCATTGGGGATGAAGCAAATGAAACAAAATGGGATGCAGAAAAGCTGTAACTCTACACCGACCTTGCTTCCAAAAACAACAAGGAACTGAGCTGCAGGATCTCTTTTCGTTACACCAGACATGGTGTCCAAGAACCAACCACCCCCCTTCACCCTTTGTCTGGACACATACAAAGTGGAGTGCTCCTTAGCATGTAAAGCTATGACACAGCCATCTTTAAGTTGCTCCCCAGACTTCTTACTAACGCTTTTGCCTGATTTCTGAAGCAGGGAAGCTGATGATTCTTGAGACAATTCTATCAGTATTTTCCTCCTTCTTGAGTCCCCAGGGGAAGCACAACGTGATCCAGAACTCTAAACCTGCTCAGTACCACTCATAGCAGTATCATCATCCTGCTGTGAAGCACTCTCCTTCTCCACAATATCTTCTGGTTTATTTTGGGACTTCTGACGACCATGCCTCTTTTTAGCCTTCTTTCTTGATCTGCTACACTTCCCACCAGATTGGTTGGAAATACTTGGGGACAAATCTGACTCCTGATCCTGGCTGGCAGACGCTAGTTGCAATAGGACCTTTCCCTTGAAAGCTTGCAGACACTGTGGGACTTTCAGCTGGCAGCTGCTCAACTGCACTGTGTAATGCTTTTTCTTTATCTTGTCTATCAAACTGCTCATTTTCATAAGTTATTTCGCTCTCCTCATCTTCCTCATCAGAGACAGCATTACTAGGAACAGCTCCGTCAAGGAAATACATTTGCAATATAGAAATGGCCTTTTCTCTTATCTCCATCCACACTTCTTCACTATAATCGGCACTCCGTGGAAGTACCAACACATTGGGTATCTCCCTGACCTGAAGCAACGTCATGACATAATACCTTAATTAGTATTAAACTTGCTGGCACTTTCATAGCATCAAAGAAGTTGATGAGCAGAATGAAAACACTATCTTCTCTCAAACACCCACTGCAACAACTAGGCTACATTTGTCATACTGCACATAGAATCCCCCCAAGGGCAATAGAATACTCCTGAAAAGCATCATACAGCCAAGGACACATTGGCTCTAGAGTGCAGTGCTAGTAAGTGCAAAAAATTTTGCCACAAAAACAAAGAAGTCCCAGCTTCAAGATTCTAAAAGTGGCTTACAAAAATAGCACAGAACACTATGCTAACTAGGAGTTAGGGCATAAGCACACTAAAAAATGGTAATCTTAGGGCTCCATGGAGTATGAAGTATAGATCCTCACTAATTCATAGCAGAATATCATATTGGGAATAATTGTATGGACTAGCATAGGCCCTCACCAATGGACTTCCAAATTTCACATTTGAGCACATTGGCACAAGGTATCACCAAAAACACAATCCAACCAGCAATTGCATTGATAGCTGAGGACCATCTCCCCCCCCCCCCCCAAAAAAGGAAAAAGAAAAAAAGAAAAAAAAAGGCATAAGTCACAGTCCATCAGCAGAAATTAAAGCAAGCTTGTGGAATACTAAGCTCACCCATCATTGCACAACTAATGTGTTCATAACATTCATATTGTCCATCAAGAAAAGAACAATAACCTATATGCTATAGCAAATCTTTGCCCTGGTTAGGTTTGGAGATGTAGATGGAAATAGCATTTCCTAAGTCAAGCAAGAGGTTGTTATAGACAATACCCTCGTGGAACTTTTGGAGCTTTAGAGTAGTGAACTTGTAAAGTAATAATGGTATTAAGAATGGAAATTTTTTTTTTTTAAAGTAAAAGAACAAATAAAATAGACAACAGAAAAAATAACATAAGAAAACAGTGCAAAGAAGCAAATAGATAATACCGATACATGTAACTTCTATCTTATAAGCCTGATATATATTTCATGTATTTTTGTTATTGCTTTTGTGTAACCCATCTAATACTTTAATCACTTTAAATCTTTATTAAAAAAATTTTGTGAATCCATCGGAAAGTGGAGATGACCTCTCAGCATGCATTGGTAAGGCTGCTAACAAGTGAAACTTCTCAAACCCTGCTTGCACAAGAGGCACACTAGTCACGATGTTTTTTATGCAGCTTCAGCCTACCTCATAAGAATTGAAGGGAAAAAAAAAATCTCCGAAGTTTCTGAATACTCCTATCCCTCGTATAATGTGGAAAGCATTCCCATCAGCTCTCTGCATGCTAAATTTATGTAAGCTAAATCAATTCACCATTCCGCCCAAGGGAAATACGGAAACATACTGAAAAATATGATGCAATCTGACTGTAATGCAGCACAGTATTTAAAAAAAAAAATACACAAGCAGAAATGCGTCAGCCAAATTATTCTTGCATAACCACCAGTAAGATTTGCATATGATTAGTAGGCAATGTGGGACAAGGCGAAGAAACAGATACAGATTTTGACCAGTGACACATATTCTATGATGAACCAGCACAATTCAATACAAAGGGCCTGCAGTCTTCAACTTGGTTCAACAGCTTCATCCACGTCTATTCACATTTGTCTTCATATTCTATATGCCTGAATATCTCAGTTCACCCAGATTTATCCATCTCTAATCTGTTTTAGATTCAATATATTAAATTTTCCAAATTTCAGTTAAAGAAAAATAATAGCAAATGAAAAACACAAAATAGAAAACCTAGATGAAGAGAAGAGGACCCAGATTAATCATTTCTCCCCAGAAATAAACGCTAGGGCCATAGACACCGGGGGGAGAGCATATGAATGAGATATGAATGCACATAATTCTTAATACAGACTAGTCAACATACCCAAGCTTCCATCCATTGAGGCCCTTCAGCACCATCTAGTGCACAGCCAGCAATGGTCCCATCAATCAGAAGTTTTTTCACAGCACAATCATCTAAAAGCTGGCTGCTTCCAGTGTTTACCAAATAAGCCCCTGAAAGAATATACAACAACCCTATCAAACAGAATATAGGGTGAGAAATAACAGTTTATCAAAGGAAAGGCTAGAGTATGCACAAATATTCGATTACCTGGCTTTATGTGCTGCAGGCACTCGGCATTCAAAATCTGGACAGTCTCATCTGTTAAAGCACAATGGAGAGAGATCACATCACTTGCAGCCAGTAAATCATTGAGCGTCTCCATTCTCCTTGCAGCAGGAGGAGATGTAATTGTGGATCTGCATTCTTGCCCCTGCCAGAAAAATAATTGGATACTACTTAGATTTTCTTTTTGTAAAGAATAAATCCAAAGAGTTTATGTCACCAGAGAAATATAAAGGATCTGCAACATAACCCTCCCATTAGATTCATAGTTACATGCGTTTAATACTGGTCACTTCCTTTATTTTTTATTTGGTTGGGTTGATGGGTGCTTTTTTGGGATGGGGGGTGCCACTTCAGATGTCAGTCGGCTAGGAACAGTAACATGATGACTATATTCATCAAACAAACTCAAAACGACCTCAGCAGGGAACAGCACGGTCCATAAAGATCATCCCATCAAAAGGCTGCAGTTTAGTTTCATGCTCCCGACACAAACCTTGAAATTGCGAGCTGATGAAAGGATGTCTACCCTAACCAAGGCTGCAATGAAGCCCGAAGTCTCGTTGAACAATTGTAACCCCAGAAAGCACCGCATAAATTTTAATGCCTAATCATTTTAAAAAGACGATCCCCTTCCTAAGCTCAGCAAATTTATACACAGCCGCACATTGACAAAAATGTGAGGTCATTGCAATCTCTAGGCATACCCTGTGCATGAACTTGGATAAGTCACCCTCTATTTACATTAGTTATAAGACTTCTAAATAGGAAGTCCCAGTATCAGAATCAGTAAGATTGAAACTTTTCACAAGTGAACTAACTACTTCAGGCCAGAGCCTCCAACCCATTATTACACTAGTCCAAAGCACGTAGACAAACTAGACAGCTTCATAGAAAAGCAAACAAAAGGCCTCACATTTTCCTCAATTGGTTGAAACTCCAAACAATAGTGCAATAAAACAACACTCATAATCTTCTCCAATAAGCTTTTCCATATATGTCAAATTGTCAATACCTCCCACCAATTGAATAACTCCGGGCGAAACCACCACAACATGACAACCACCTCAAACGTGCTTGCAATTGAAAACAAAAAAGTTGAACCTTGCAAGAAATGTATCAATTAAAGTAACAAAAAATGCAGAAAACCCCAAACCTGCGGTGTATCAAAATAGAGGACATTCATCTTGAATGACAAGCTGCGAGTAGCCAATGACCTACCCGAGGCAGATCGCCCAGTGATTCCCAGAACAAGACCCCGACAGCGGCGCATCCCACCGCACACCGGCTGAACAGAGCCCAGCCAACCGGAAGAGGAAAGAGACCGCCGGGAAAGCAGGTGAGTCCGCCGGAGGAGGCCGAGCATGAGCGCCATGACGGTATCAGCAACCTCCTCCGCGCGCGAAACGTCCACGTGGACTAACCGGAGACCGAGATCGACGGCAAGGGCCGAGTCGACAGCGCGGTCGTAGGAGCCGAGGCAGAGGATGAGCTGCCATGGCTTGAGCCGGCGCTGGGCGGCGCGTGGGAGGAACGCGAGTGAGTGTAACAGCACGGCTGCGGCGGACTCGATCTTGCCGTCGGCGAGGCGGTTGAGGCTGACGTGCTCGACGGCAGCGACGCCGGCGAGGGAGTCTTGTTCAAGCTCGTTGTCCTCGATGCAGCTGAGTGTCACCACTAAGGGCGGTTGTGGCGTATTAGCGTTAGGGTTAGGGTTTTTCTGGTGATAAATTGATTTCGAACCTCTGGATTTGGGTCCAGTGATCGACATTTTCCGGCGAGTCTAGGGTTTCATTTCATCTCCTGGATGAATGAGGAACTTTGAGCAGCAATCTATTTGACAATTTCCAGATTCCTCTAATCCCACAACTTTTTTTTTTTTGCAGGTGATTCAGGAGATGCAAATTGAGTTCGTGAACTGTGAAGCGAAGGCAATGTTCCCCCCCCCCCCCCCTTTCCGTTTGTTCCTTTTGGGTGATTCCATAATTAGGGTCTTCTTTTTTTAAAAAAAAAATTGCGGCCTACGTTTTAAAAAAGTAGGGCCAGAAAATTATCGAATAATTAGATAGATAATGTTTTCAACACTTAATTTCTGGATGATTAAAATGAACAAGGAGTTAATGTCCTTCAGCATCAAATGCCCCAGGAAAAAATGCATGAACCTGTGTCTTTTAATCATAACTCAATTGTTTGGTGCATAAAACATATTAATCATGGCAAGAGATTTAAGCATTGGATTTACAATAATCAACATCAGAGCAATTAAATCACTACTATCATCATATATGTAGCAAGCTGCAAGAGGGTGATACAACTGACAAGATTGGACGATGATAAGGATCATTAAGGAGCGAATTCTCTCAAAAAAATGCAACATCGACGGAAACAGTACAATGCATTACTACAGTGTCGATGTGCTATTCAAGTCAACATGTATAAGCGTGAGCCTGATTGTACCTAATAGTTAACGACTTTTGTATCGTTTCTGATTATGTTTAATATACTTACATTATTCTTCTAATAAAAAAATTCAACACAAATTAAAGAAGTGTAAGACCAAAATTAAACATCATATCACGTACTGCATTAAGGCATCAACTAAAGTAGATGAAGACAATTAAGTTGTTGAGTTGGAATGCTAGTTGGCAACCCCTTATTAACGTGTACCTGCTATTTTCCTCACTATTTAAAAGCATTAAATACTGATGTTTTGACACGTTAGTTACGCTTATGTACTTAACTCAAAAAGCATATGTTTGATTGAAAAATGTGATGAACTTATAGTTTGCTCAACTCCATGTCAAGTAGATAAGATAATACTAGAAGTGATAAATTGATAAAATATCAAATCTCATGATGTGTAAAGTAAATAAGATCACCAATATATCGAGTTCATAGCCAGTCTGCCACTATGTTTTCATGTCTTTTCCAAAATTTTAAGCGTGTTTATTTGTTTATCCTCAATGCCACTGTGTTATCATATTTTTTCTCCAAGTGTCATTAGATGACCTCACAACCTCTTATAGCAGGTTAAGATTGCGAATTTTTGATTTATTTAAAATGAAATAATGATGCTACGACGACTCTCTCACCTCTCCCTGCCCTGAAACTCCACCACTAGCCCTTCAATGGCCATGTCGGTATTAACAATGTTGGATGACATACCAAGCAGGCGGCAAAGTAGTGATCACCCCCGTTTTACTCTTCCATGGCCACCCACCTCACCATAGCTAGCCTCCACCCTCAATTTCTCTTTCCCAAACCCGTCATTCTTTAGCGTCGATACTAGCGAATGAGGCGGTGAGTGTGAATGTTCTTATGCGTTTTGTTTTTTGAGGGAAGTGCGACAATGGTAACTTGCAAATGGAGCGCGATTTTGACAATAATAACGAGCTAACGAATATGAAAAAGTTAAGTTTTTATGATACTGAAGTTGGAGAAATAGACGAACCCACCTGTTGGCACCACAGACTCAAAACCCAACTGTCATAACTCTAGCCATCTCCACCACCATGTTGTAAAAGCTATTGCATTGTCCCTCTTCTGTTCCTTTACCTCCCTTCGATTCTCCGCCGCCAACTAAAATCGGCTCGATTTGGAATCGATTCGTTTCATCATCGATGGTTGTGCAGCCGGCTCTTCCAGTGGCACTAATGGCAGTAGTGGTGGTTTGGCCTATCTGGGTGGATAAGGGGATTGATAAATGATAATTTGTTATTGTTGTTGTTGTTGTTATTATTATTATTATTGGTACTGTTTTGCAACATACTATTACTATTATTATTATTATTAAATAAACTGTATAATAACCTGTTATAATAGGTTATCAGGTGGCATTCCGGGAAAAAAGAACAAGAAGGTGGCATTTTTGTAAAAAAATTGACATCATGGTGGTGATAAGCTATGCACTCATATAAGGCTCTGAACTGTAATTTTTCGAGCAGCCCCTGCTCATATGCATCATTTCCAGGAGAGCCTAAGCGATCATCTCTAATTTGTTGTTTCTTTTCGTCCCCCTTTTGTTCTTCTCTTTCCGATTTCGCAGTTCGGTGGTTTGTCGCTCTCAGTGTTGTTGGCAATGATCAATGATTCGATGCTTCTATTTCGGTGCCCAGGGTTAGGGTTCTTGTATTCTTTTCGGTGCCTAGAGTTAGGGTTTTTATGTTGTTTTCGGTGCCTAGGGTTAGGGCTTTTATGTTCATTCCAGTCCTTATGCATTGGCTAGATGACAGAAATTTAATAAGAAACTGAGAAACGATTCTTTACGCTTCCATTGATTCCATGTTACTCGTGAATATATGATTTGTAGCTGGTTGTTCATTGAGGTTGTGCTTCCTGACCTGTCTATTGACAAGGCGCGGAATGCATTTGTTAATGTCGTATATGTGTCATGTTTGGTTCTAGCCCGGGATGGTTTGTGATTAATTTATGGTAATTGATTATGGAACTATATGCTAGGGGCTTGCTACGATGTTTTTACCCTGATGATTTTTCTGAGTGAGCAGTTCTAAACACAATAGTTGCTGTCTTTGTGTGATAGGTGAGTCGATCAATTAGGTACTGAAATGAATGACCCCAAGATTATGAAGCCGGATGAAAAATGGGATGCTGTTGAGGAGGGCGTTGCAAAGTACAAGAGGATTCAGGAAGGACTGGAGCCATCATTCAACTATAAAGAACACATGCACCTCTACATGTAACTCCCTTGCTTCATTCTGATACTTATTTCTTCCGATACATAAACAAGGATTTAATATGCTCCTATGCTTTGGTTACTTGTCCATAGTAATATAGTGAGTTATGTTGATCATCGATCTGCACGTCACCTTAAGTTATATAACTTAGATTGCAGAAACTTCTACAAAAGGATGTGCAGTTTATTACTTGAAACTTCAGATACATTATTACTCGCTAAGTCCCCTAACTTTTCAAAAAAACTATGTGGTGATGCTTGATTGCTGAAGCCTTTTGCTGCATTAATAGCCTCTATGCTCGGTCATTATTTTTCAGCGATGCCTTTTCTGATGGGGTTTCCAAATGAAAGCCCATTTCGAGCTTTTGTTTTTTTAAAGATTCTTATATTTTTAAATCTATAGACTGTAAGGCGAGATTAGTGTCCCATTATTCAGGAAATGTCGCAATCTAAAGCCATTTTTCAAGAAAGTTACAGAAACCTTCGTAATTTTGAGATAAAACTGTGCTATGCATATCTCACTTTGTTTGTTTAGTATTTTCTGTTTTGAAGCTTCAAAACTACTATAGCTCAAAAATTTGTTTTTCAGGCAGATATGCTAGGTGTCACAATTTTTCGCTTAATCCTTAAAACATGTACATATATATTATAGAAGACGGAACAGAAAATAAAAGGACACCAGCCCCACGCGCATGTCACGTCACCTCCTTACCCCTCCTCAGTCCTCATTTTCTCATTCTCTCTCCTCTTGGTGCTGGCTGTCTGGCCGAGCAAAAAGAACCCAGACCCCCGAAACCCCATCTCTCATCATCTGTCTCTGGAACTCCAGCCACAACGCAGCGACACAACCATGCCACCTCCATCCACATCCACCATCTTCATCCTCATCGCTATTCGCGTCGCTTTAGCTGGCACATTCAGGTGGGGAATCTAGGTCTTAACTAGGCTTCGTTTTAATTTCTCAAGTTTAATTTTAGGGTATTTCTGGTTTTAATTTTAGTAATTAGTGACTTAGGGTTTTCTTATTGTTTCATCTGTTTAGTTTTCAGACGCACGTTTTAGCTTCGAATTCATGTAAGTAGGCTGGATTTTGTCAATTCCGAGTTGTTTTCGCAAGGATTGTGTGAAATTTCCGGATTTGGGCTCGATTTAAAGGGCGGTTGATGCACTGTTGGAGGCCCTTTTTTTGTTCTGGTCTCGTTTTGTTCGAAACCAGGAGCTCGAGTACTTCCTGTTCACGGTCACGGATTTGGTTCGATTTCTATGCCCCATCTCTTGTAATGCTGTTTGAATGTTGCTGGAAAAAACATCTGAAATTTCCCCCGTTTCTGTTATGTCTTGCGCTAGCTTGCCGTTCTTGTTTAATTTCTGTTTTAGGGTTCTAATTTCTGATGATAGGGTTGTTACGGTTCAACTAATTTTTGTACCTGCGTTTGAGTTGTTGTTTTGCCCCTTTCGTTGAAGGTATTCTGTTTCCCTCCTTCCTAATTCTGGTCTCTTGGGTTTTCTTGTTTTTGGTTCAATGTTAATTACTTTTAATTATCATCTAGTTCTCTTAATATTTGCTATTCTGTTATCATTAGCTAGAAATGAGCTTAGGCCTCTGTCCTGTTCCCCTATGCCTGTCTCTATTGGTTATTTATCTGTTTTAATGTTATAGCCCTCATTTGGGTTGTGCTAGTGCTGGATTGATTTTCATTTGACAAGAGTTGATTTTATTAGATGTCAGGCAGCAGTAGGAAATTTTACGGCTGTTCACTGACTTTAAATTCATGTTAATTGCTTTTGTGGATATAAATATGGTTTGATTAACTTGGCAAATTAGTTAGTTAGGTTGATTTAAGATTAGGAGACCGTAATCTCATCCTCGTCCATGAGGAGACGACCCTCAAGTATACGATAGGCATTATTTCACACTCGAAAATATCCAACACTGTCTATCGACAACGTGCGAACTGCATTTGTTAATGTCCTATATGTGTCGTGTTTGGTTCTAGCCTGGGATGGGTTATGATTAATTTATCGTAATTGATTGTGAAACTATATGATAGGGGCTTGCTATGATTTTTTACCGTGATGATTTTTCTGAGTGAACAGTTCTGAACACAATTGAGTTGCTGTCTTTGTGCAACAGTTGAGTCGATCAGCTGGGTGTTGAAATGAATGACCCCAAGGTCATGAAGCCGGATGAAGGATGGGATGCTGTCGAGAAGGGCGTTGCGAAGTACAAGAGGATTCAGGATGGACTGGAGCCGCCATTCAACTCTGAAGAATACATGCAGCTCTACACGTAACTCCCTTACTTCATTCTGATGCTTATTTATTCTGATACACAAGCAAGCATTTAATATGCTCCTATGTTTTGGTTACTTGTCCGTAGTAATATGGTTAGTTTAGTTGATCATCGATCTGTACGTCACCTTCAGTTAGATAACTTAGATTACAGAAAATTCTGCAAAAGGATGTACAGTTCATTACTTGAAACTTCAGATACATTATTACTCGCTAAGTCCCTTAACTTTTCAAAAAATCTACGTGGTGACGGTTGACTACTGAAGTCTTTGGCTGCATTAATAACCTCCATGCTCGGTCATTATTTTTCAGCGATGCCTTCTTTGACGGGGTTTCCAAATGATTGCCCATTTTGAGCTTCTTTTTTTTAATTTAAATATTCTTATATTTTTAAATCTGTAGACTGCAAGACGAGTTCAGTGTCCCATTACATAGGAAATTGTCCAATCTAAGGTCATTCTCTGAGGAAGTTACAGAAACCTTCGCAATTTTGAGATAAAACTGTGCTATGCATATCTCACTTTGTTTGTGCAACGCTTGCGTTCCTTGCGTTTTTCGTTAAGTTGACTGCCTTGCCTTTTTCGTCATAAAATCGTAATTTTATTAATTATATGAGTTAAATTATTATTTAAGTGCTTATGTGAACGATAATTTTATTAAAAAGAATATTGTTGTTGCTATCATTATTATTGTTAGTTTTGAAAGCTTTTCGATATTTTTTGGTAAGCGTTAATAAAGGTTATTATCGGGTACTACATCGAGTAAGAACCCCGATGTGATTAGATTGTTAACCTTAAAATTAGATTCGTTGATTATCGAATCGAACCTAGATATATTGGGAACGAGTAATCGACGAAAGGTCGTATTATCGATTTGTGTTTAGAGTTCGGGATACGAATTAGACTAACGTTGTTAAATTGAACAAGCTGAGAGACCCCAAAAAAAGAGAGAGAGAGAAGGGAGGGGTAATTTGGTAAAAGGGCGCTTTGCCTCTTTTCTACTTCCACGCGACCCCCGACCCCCCGGCCTAGCTTCTTCTTGCTCCTCGCGTGAAATCCCGGGAGCCCTATCTCTCTCTCTGCTTCTCTCTATACACGCAGCCACAAACTCCAAAAAACCACCATCGATTCTACCTCCATTAGCTCGCTTTCCCTTACAATCAACGTCTCATAAAGCCCAACAAGCCCCTGCTGCGAATCCCATGCGAAACCAGCACGAGACCACCACATTGGTGGTCTGTTCGGGCAGCGATTTGAGGCATTAAACACATCCCCAGATCCGGCCATGCAACCCTATCCTTAGTCACACCAATTCCTCAATAAATTGGGGCTAAATTCGCAGCTAAAGGCCTCAAGCATCGGTTAAGTCACCATTGGATCAGAGAGTCAAAGTTCAGTCGAATTTGGTTTAGGTTTTGGGTGTGACACTAGCGGAAGGTCGAGTTCCCAATTTTCAAGCATCCAAATCGATCCCAAAAGCCCTTAGAACGGGCCCTAAGCTTGGAGTTAGGGTGGGTGTTTCTCGCCTCCTAAATTATTAGTAATTTGGAAAACGATTTAGCCCTCAAGTTGTGATGCATGCTAGTTTAAGATTAGTCAAGTTAACTGGAAAAGTGGGGAGTGATTGTGCATGTTTTGTACAACCGAATTTAGGCTTAGATTATGCATGTATGGGCTGAACGGTAACTGCCCAGAATTGAACTAAATTTTTATGCTTGAAGTGCTGCTTAGTTAAGTCAGAAAATCTCGTTAGTTGGTTCGAAAGTATGCCCTGTAATTCGACGAGATTAGAGCTGAAAATGGACTGAAAAAGGGCCGGGGAAGGGGCTGCCATGGGGGCAGAATTTGAGGCTTTTATGATTAGTAAATTGGCTATTTTGTGAGTAAAGAATGCTTTAAATCGATGCATGCTAATTTGGCTAAATCATGCTTGTAAACGGCCTTTGAAATGACTTAATAACCTTGGTTAATTAAAACAGACCCGAAAGCCTTAATGTGACTAGATTATGCTCTGAAAATAACATATATTGGGCATGCTTTTTCCTAATTGTAAATTATGAATGCAAAGCTAGTTCATGCCTTGTTAGTTTAGTTCGGTCCGTTGAGGGCCTTATTTAAGCTAATGATACACACACACACACACACACACACACACACACACACATATATATATGCCGTGATGTGCCGCTGGATGGATGCTGCTTGCTCGGTAAGTTTATATGTTGCTATTACACATTTCATTATGACCTTTGTAATAAAATGTTATGGCTGCGAAATTGAAACCGAGTTGGTAGTTGGATGGCTTGAGGTTGAACTAATGATGGCTCTTGAGGTTCTTTGTGTTCGGTGTTGTGTGAGGAGGGAGCTTGGGTTGTGATTGACTGCAATCGTGTGGATTGCGAGGCCATGTGTGGCTTATTGGGCAGATTCTGCCATGTTGAATTATGAAGTGTTTAAAATGTGTTACGTGTGAACCCCTTCCCTTTATATCGTTAAGCTTTATCATGTGTGTGAGAGTGAGTTTTGAAAAAGAAGATTTTCGTGGCTGAAAATAAAAGTAGCCATAACTATTAGCGAATGATGGCCTATTTGTAACTATACGAATACAATTTTAAACGGAAGTGAGCCTGCCAGAACGGGGAAATCTCTAAAGAATTTTAAAAAGGAGCGAGTTGCATGATAAATGATTTCGCTGGAAGAGACAGCAAACCTATTAGCCGCTGTGGCAGGCGCGTTCTAAATGGCTAAGATATTGTGCTTAAGGGACAATAAGATGGGAGTGAACCTACAAGAACGGGGGAATCCCATGTGAGTGAACCTACTACAACGGGGGAATCTCTAGCCTAGGGAGTAGACTAAGAAGTGGATACCCTAGAAGACCCTGACGAGGGTAAAGGTCCAAATCAGTTATCATCTCGAGAGTAAGAGTTTAGCGTGAGCGATAGTCTCACTAGGGGTCGAGAATAGATCTCACCCAACTAGCACATTATGATGATCTTATGCCAAGAGTATTTTCCTAATAAGTAAGAGAAGTTGTTGACATTTCGCCATTTTAAGTATTTTAGGAAAAGAAAGATGTCAAGGCCATTAAGAGGCTAGTTTGAATAAGATTCGAAAAGCTCATAAGGGTCATTAAAGGGCCAATACGAAAGAGATTTCTTTTTAAAGAACATGAGCCTCAAGAGGCTAAACAAAGTGGTTTCAGGAAAATGAGATTTGAAATGTGCATATGCTGTGCATATCATGTGAATGAGATTCCATGCATAGTTTGAATGAAATTTCAAGTAAATTGTGGCTATATCCTTGCAATGCATCGAGCATTTAAGCTTTCAAATGTGCATACCCTGTAAAAGAAAGTTCCGTGCATAATCCTTGTTGCTTGTTTATGTGCCTAAACGCTTGTTAGTAGGGAAGTTTCGGTATTAAGGGTCTAGAAACGAGTTTGAATCGCTATTATAAAGTTCATGGGTGAGAACCCTTCTTTGGGGTTCTGATTGCCTAATATGATAGTAATATACAATTATCGTGTCACTACTGTCTATTATTATTGCTTCCTAATGGTTTTGGTTTTGATGAGTCGGAAAATACTCACTGAACGTGTGGTTGCTCGTCCCATTACTATTTCCCCCTTTCCCAGGTTTTTGTTATGACATGAAGAAGTCAATTTACTATGGCGGGTTGGAGTGTACCCTTGCCTTTCAAAGGTGCATGTGTGCACGTATAGAAGTGGGCTTACATGTTACACGTATTATAATGTATCCCTAGAGTTGTAAATGTATGTAACATGTATTCATCTAGTGCATTTTGTTTAGAAGTCGCTCTGTATGGCCATATAAGCCAACCGTATGATTAGTCGGCCACCATTTGTATAAGTTGTTTATTTTTGGAATGTAAAACCTCAGTATTCCGGATGTGTGATCCGTTGAGTTGTATCTTTTATTTCCTTCTTTATTATTAAGTTTTATGGTTTTGGTGTACTCTGGGTGAGTGGCCTGTAGAGCTGTGGACTTCGGCGTGTAACCATTGAGCTTATTTTAGAGTTTTATACGCTTCTATTCAATGCAGGGATTTAGTGTAAGACTTTTAGCCTGGGGAATAGTCAGTTTTCAGGCTAAATTTTGTCCGTTTCGTTTTAGAATTTAAATAGGATTTAAGGAAACTTTAATACACTTAGCCCTAGGGTTAGGAGTGTTACAGATGGTATCAGAGTAAGGTCCTGCGATCACAGGTTGCGACCTGAGTCTTGCATTTCATATAGTTAGCTGGGAATGTGTTCATGATGATGTGATTTACGTCTGCTTTTTGTGTGCAAATGTGGGTTTTGTGTGAACATTGATGCGTTTAGCGAGTTACGTGCGGCTTGAGTGAGCTCATTGATTGAATGCGTGGACCATTTGCTGGTTGTAGACCGAGTGACTTGTATTGTCGTGAACAAGCTAAGTGTTAGCTCAATCGAGAGTTGTTTTGCATATACACCTTGGCGATTTAAATCAAAAGTTTCAAGTGCATTTGTTCCGATAATGGAGTGAGCAGACGCATTCAATAGTTGGTAGGGAAAGAGTTAGAAGCAGGTAAACCATTCTCCTTTCAAAACCTAGAGGCCTTGAAAGTTAAAATCCTTCCTAAATAGTGAGTTAAGATTTTCCTTTTGCATTAAAAAGCCTTTCTAATTTTCTGGTTAGACCTTACTGTTACAGCGATGTAGCGATGTCCGTGCCTCATTCTATGAGCATAGCCTTCTATGTGTAACTAGATGTATCGAATACCTACTTGTCAAGATGCGTTCGTTGCTTGATGTGTTGGTAACGAGTTGTTAATAAGTGACTAAGAGATTGTTTTCTTGACTAAAAGTTCTGTTAAACAATACCCCTTTATTACGTAATTTCTCACTTACTAAGGGAACTATGTGAGGACTTCGTAGACGCGCGTGTCAATATGGTTGATTGTGATAGAGTGTAGTTGATTGTTGCCTAAGTATTATTCTGAGCTTTCGTATATGTGCTATTAATGCTTAGATAAGGCCTTAATGAGGATTGTCATTTACGTAAGGAGTCTTCCTTGCTTCCCAGCATGTGACCACTGTTACTCACGAGTGAGCTGGGCGTTATGCTCATCGCAGCATGGAACGATATTCTTACTATAGGATTGATTGTGTCCTGGCTGTGTCAACCCCAACGCACCTAAAACGGAGATATGAGGGAGAGTCTAACAGACTTTGGAATTGTTATACGACATGCATCATCTCGTTACCTCTTGGGGCGACAATCTATACCTTCCAACACCTTCTTAAGCACTAACACCAAGTGTAGAAGCCAGAATGCCCATAGTAGAAGGTAGAACCTTTCCGTCTGTACTAGGAGTTCCTCGGACCTCCACATTTACCTTATGAGACAATTGTGTTAGCAAAGCCTCTGTAAGACCAATAGTGTCATTGTTCTTAACCCCTGCTAGTTGATTGGCTAACCCCAAACAGTTTGGACAAACCTTAAGGCATAACCTCAATCTTAGGTTTTAAATGAGGGTTGCACTCATGTGTACTCGCCTAGATGTCTTTTCGTGGGACACTACGAGGAGCCCGAATGTTTTAAAGCATAGCTATTGCATTGTATACAGTCTAAAACCCATAGAAGCTTATATAGTTATTTAAGTTCGTTATTTTTGACCAGTTATGTGTTTTATGAATGAGTTGTTGCAGTTCTTAGTGTTTGCATGGCTTGAGTTTGGATAAGTAGGTGGCTGAATTAACTAAATGATTTAACTTTTGTAATGAACGGCATGGTGTGACATCTGAGTCGTTATTTGCATTCCGCGAATTCTATGACCTCATGTTATAGCTGAATAACCGCATGTGCACATATTTAAAGTACGATACAACGACAATAAGAACTTGCATTCGCATATTGCCCTTGTGTTCTATATTGATAACAGTGGCGCAACGGAAGCGTGGCAGATCCATAACCCACAGGTCCCAGGATTCGTCTATGAGCATAATCCTTCACTCGTATGTACCTATGATTTAGGAGGCGATCAGCTCCAAGTAGGGACCTTAGGGAAAGTCTCCCCGTTATCAAAACCATCGATTTGTATTCTTACCTTATCATTTTCTTCTCAAATTGTTTCTATCGACTTGTTATGCTAGTTCATACTACTCGTGGTTCTTAATCCCTAGTGCTCTATTGGTGATTCTACATGATGTCAATGTGATCTCGAGTGCTACTTCAAGTTCTTTCATGGTCAATATGACGTAATATGATCTCTCTCTTACTTTAGTGTGATGTGGTAGCCTTCTAGTCAATCGATTTAGCCTTATATTGATCTAATGTCTTCATGTTTTTGAATGAACCTCGATTAAGTTAACCTCCTTCATACGACTTTGACATGTACTGTCTAAATTGCCATGAATGAAATACCTAAAAATTAGTTGTGATTGATGTATAAACATATAAATGTTAGTTGCATATGCTTTCCTTTTGTAAATTGCTTGCTGTATGTGTATTTGATAGTTTCATGTCGCTTATGATTCTCAGGCTTGAGAATCCTAAATTGCTGATTCTATGCAATGCCATTGTGCTTAAATGATGCTACGTGGTGCTATGTGATGTTCTTATTACTCTAACGTGTTATAGAAATCTCTAGGTTAAACATTATGATCCTGAAAATGGCTTGAATTCATGTTTTAGAATGAAACTACCCTTATATGACCTTGAGATGTCATTGCCCAATTGTCCTGCATTTAAATTTCGATTCATAGCGATGCATATACATAGAGTTGTTGTTTAATATGCGGATTGAGTCTGGATAATTGAAAGTCTATGGTTTTTTTCAAAACAAGCTTAATATGGTTTTCCACGCCAACTCATATGCCCCTCTTCTATACGTTTGCTCTCGGCGTATAAATAGATTGAGTATATGCTTGAAGAGGATTGGCAAGGAGGAGACTGGATACCATAAGCCTTTTTTTTTCGGTTTTAATTAATTGTAAAACAAGATTTTGGATTTTATTACGAGTTGTGTAGATGTGTCATGTGTGTGCACATCTTAGGTATGACTGAACATAGCTTGGGAATTTCGGGGACGAAATTCTTTTAAGGGGGAAGGAATGTAACGCTCGCATCCCTTATTTTTACGTTAAGCTGATTGCCTTGCCTTTTTAAATATAAAATCATATTTTCATTAATTATATGAGTTAAATTATTATTGATGTGCTTATGTGAACGATAATTTTATTAAAAAGAATATTATTGTTGCTATCATTATTATTTTTAGTTTTGAAAGCTTTTTGATGATTTTTGGTAAGCGTTAACAAGCTAAGACACACACCCAAAAAAAAAAAAAAAAGAAGAGAAGGGAGGGGTCATTTGGTAAAAGGGCGCTTGGCCCCTTTTCTTCTTCCACGCGACCACCAGCCCCCCCTGCCTAGCTTCTTCTTCTTCCTCCTTGCGTGAAACCCCGGGAGCCCCATCTCTCTCTACTTCTCTCTATACACGCAGCCACAAACTCCAGAAAACCCTATCGATTCTACCTCCATTAGCTCGCTTTCCCTTACAATCAACCTCTCCCAGAGCCCAACAAGCCCCTGCTGCGAATCCCAGGCAAAACCACCACGAGGGCGCCACACTGGGGGTCTGTTCGGGCAGCGATTTGAGGGACCAAACACGTAACCAGACTCGGCCGTGCAACCGCATCCTTAATCACACCAATTCCTCAATAAATTGGGGCTAAATTCGCAGCTCAAGCATCAGCCACCACTGGATCAGAGAGTCAAAGTTCAATCGAATTTGGGTTAGTTTGCGTGGTTTTGGGCGTGACACCAGCGGAAGGTCGAATTCCCAGTTTTCAAGCATCCAAATCGATCCCAAAAGCCCTTAGAACGGGTCCTAAGCTTGGAGTCGGGGTGGGTGTTTCTCGCCTCCTAAATTATTAGTAATTTCGAAAACGATTTAGCCCTCAAGTTGTGATGCATGCTAGTTTAAGATTAGTCAGGTTAACTGGAAAAGTGGGGAGTGATTATGCATGTTTTGTACAATCGAATTCAGACTTAGATTATGCATGTATAGGCTGAACAATAACTGCCCAGAATTGAACTAAATTTTTATGCTTAAGTGCTGCTTAGTTAAGTCGGAAAATCTCCTTAGTTGGTCAGAAAGTATGCCCTGTGATTCGACGGGATTAGAGGTGAAAACCGTACTGAAAAAGGGCCAGGGAAGGGGCTGCTATAGGGGCAGAATTTGAGGCTTTTATGATTAGTAAATTGGGTATTTTGTGAGTAAAGAACACTTTAAATCGATGCATGCTAATTGGCTAAATCATGCTTGTTTTCGAGGTGTTGCAGGGCAATTTTCAGGCTAAATTCCGTCCGTTTCGCCCTGGAATTTAAGTAGGATTTAAGGAAACGTTAATACTCCTAGCCCTAGGGTTAGGGGTGTTACAGTTTGTTTAGTATTTTCTGTTTTGAAGCTTCAAAACTTTTACAGCTCAAAAATTCGTTTTCCAAGTAAACATGTTAGGTGTCACAATTTGTCACTTAATCCTTAAAAACGTTCACCTTATAGAAGACGGAATAGAAAATAGGGCTAAGAAAAATGACATGTTTTACAGTAAAGGCCTCTTGCCCTCCACTGCAATTTGCACATTATGACAAATGACTTTGACAAAGAGGGCAGAGAATATGTTACGGATTTTAATATCTTCGCTCGACATTGACCTGGTGTTGCAGGACAATATTCAACATGTGTCTCCGGAAAGATAAACAACAATGTCTCCAACAGCTCTATGACGGTTACAAACAGCTATTGGAAGATTACATTAACTCAATGGTGAGCATATACTTGCCTGATTGTATTTTGTGTGGACTTGATTTCCTTAAACATCTTCAAGTTGATGATGATGGTGGTAGCATAATGACATGATTATGGAAGGGGGAGATTACGTTGGTATGTGTTGCTCGTAGGATGTTGGGAAGTGGCAGCATAGTCATCTTGAGAGAGCTTTTCTGTAATTTTAATTTATGTCACTGAAAAATTTGGTTGTTTGGCTCTTGCTTCATATTTAGATATTTTCTTGGTGGTTGTGATGAAGTGGATTCTTGGTTTCTGGCATTACTGATGTTCTTTTTCCCTCTTTTCATTTTATTTTGAATTAGGTCTTGCCTTCATTAAGAGAGAAAGATGACGAATCTCTTTTGAGGGATCTTGTGACTGGTTGGTCAAAGTACAAAGTGTTTGGGAGATGGATATCTCGTTTGTTCAATTTTCTTGACCGCTACTATGCTTGTCCAAGATCACTTTCTTCATTGGACGGCATAGCACTTGCTTGCTTCCATGATATGGTGAAGTCCTCACTAGATCTTTGTTATTTTACACATTGGGTCCTTGCTTGCTTCACTTTTGATCTTCTCGAGACATCAGTCATTTTGAATAATTGGTTACTTTTTCGTGCTTATCAGGTTTATCAGGACATATCTAGGAAAGCAAAGGATGCTGTTGTAGCTTCGGTAAGTTCTTGATTGCCTAAAGCATTTACCCGGTTATTTACCTGCTCGATGCTGACTACTCCCTATTTTTCATACCAGATTGAAGTAGAAAGGGAGGGTGGTCAAATTGACAGAGCGTTGTTGAAGAACGTGCTTGAGATATATGTTGAAATTGGTATGGGCAAAATGGACTTATATGAAAAGGACTTTGAAACATATATGCTGGGGGCTACTGCTGCTTACTATTCTAGGAAGGCCTCTGAGTCACAGTATTCACATCAAGACTACAATTTGAAGGTAAAGTTTCGGAAATTCGATTTCTCCCTACTATATTAATGTGCTAAATTGTAAAACTGCAGTGCACCCCTGCTATGTTTCATCTCTCTTTTGTCTTTACAGGTCAAGAAGTTTTTGAAAGAAGAGAACGATAGAGTGGCTCATTACTTGCACCCAAGCAGCGCGCAAAAGCTTTTGGAGGTTTGTGCTGGTCTTGATCTCGATTGATTCCTGGATTATTCACATTTCCGCTACTTGTTGCTTATTTTTCATTATTATTCAATTGTGGGTTGTCTGATGTTTTTCCCCGTAGTTTTGGTCATTTCCTAACTACGATCTTTTGACGCAGAGAGTGCAAAACGAGTTTTTGGTTTGTCAAAAGCAGTTGCTTGAGGAGACATCTAAATGTGGTGCTTTGCTGGAGGACAAGGTAGTATTTGCATCCACAACCTTGCGTAGCTTACTCATTTGTCTTATGCCTATAGTAATAGATATAGACTGGAGATGCTGATTGCTGTGTTTTTTGAAAAACAGATTGATGTAGGAAGTGGAGGTGTGCAAATTGACGGAGCATTGTTGAAGGATGCTAGTGATCCGCGTGTTGAACTGGGGAAGGGCAAACTGGATTCAGATGGAGAGGGCTTTGTGACAGATATGCTGGAAGAAACTGCTGTGTACAATCGTCGGAATCCCTCAAGATTGATTCCATTAAGTGAAAAGAACAAGCTGAAGGTCAAGCTTAGGATTTTCGACTTCTCCTTGCAATTTGACGTTACTCTACTGCAAAACTCTAGCACCTTTGATGGATTTGTATTCCTTTTTGTTTATGCAGGTGGAGAGTTTCGTGACAGGGAAGGGTAAATGGGCTCATCTTTTGCGTCGCAAAAAGACGGACATGATTTAATGTCATTGATCTAATTGATGTTTTTTGGGGTTAAATTTCGCATAATACGATTATTTAGTGTGCAACTTGAAGAATTTTGGCGGCGTTTGGGAATAAGTCTAGCATTATTGATCCGATCGGTGTTCTTCGAGTCAAGTTTAGGATGCTTTTAACGTCTACTTTACAACGAATTTGTTGTTGTTTAGTATGAAGTTTGGTATTTTCGATTTAATTGTCGTTCGTTGTGGTAATATATAGTGCTTGGATTTCTCCGGTCTGCAAATTAAAGTAATTTCTCAACATGTTAATAGTGTATATCCCAAATAAGATTATGTGTTGAGGTTTAGATTTGTGAATATATCAACATTTCATTAAAATGTGTTTGGCTCAAAATTAAAATATATGTTTAAGTGGGAAAAAAAAAGAGATAATAAAATTGGTCAAAAAATAAACAAAAAATATCACAAATACGATTAGTTTTTTTTATTTACTTTTTTTACTTTCATATTGAATTTAAAGGGTGTTGCAAGAATTAATGAACAAGATCTTTGTACAGTATCAATTTTTCTAACAATTTGCATGTTAATGTGCAAATTGTTATACATTAAGATAGTTATTGTTTGATATCAATCTATTTTCTCCAATGAAATATTAAGAGCCATTTTAATTGATGATTGATCATTGCAATAGAGCAAATATAACTAAGCAATGCTCCCGTAACTTGAGTATAATTTTAGCATCCATGATCCAAAATCAATTATTCTTTGTATCATCGGAGAAGACAGTCATTGCATGGCATAATTGAAGGTTCCAGTGTCATCTAATATCACTGTTACATATGACATCGATGCCATATCCATACTTGTTTTTTAATGCCATCCCATACTTGAAAACCTCGTAAGTGTTCTAATGTCATGTCGATTTGCTTTTGCTTTTAATCCAAGTTAAAGATGTCATAGAACTCCATAAAATACTATGTTTTGAATGATAATAAGCCTTTGCAAGGTACATGTAGGTCTATAAGAATTAGAAGCCTCATTTTCAAGAAGGGATGGGGGAAAACCCCACAAAGTAAGAGCAAAATGACAAATTGTGGCCATATACGCACGAAAATGATGTGAAATCTTCATTAGGCATCTTTTTTTAAAACATCTATTGTTGTTTTTTTTTAAAAAGGGGTCATATTAAATGAGATTATCTCATGGTATGAAATAATCACAATATGAAAAAAAATGATATTCAACAAAGTAAAGTTAATACTATAAAAATAATTTTACAGATCAAATTATACAAAAAAAAAAAAAAATATTAGGTATGGCACTACGAATCCCTAAACGAGACTGCCTTATGTTAAAGATACGGTGATATATGGCAGATGATAGTTCATGATAGTTGATGCATTGAAAATGAATATATTTACAGGTAAATATGTAAGGTCCATATTTTTTAAAATCTGATCTATTCCAACACTAATTTTCCAAAAAATGCCAGACCAATGATTAGGCCCTAGACGAAAATGGTGTCCAAAAGTGAACCTGATTTTCAATCAAAGAATGGCCAACTTGAGGGAGGGCCACAGGTGACAAGAACCATAAATTGTGCTACATACAATACAGTGTAAGCCTTGTAAATCCTGGAAAAGCTAAATATACCACTCCCTCTCCACAAATAAAATAAAATAAAAAATCTAAATATACAATTCCTTCCTCCCTTCTTAAAGGGTGTCTAGTACAGGAAGTCTCCAAGATCGTTCACCATTACCAGAAGTGATAAACAAAAGGTAACGATTAGGGGTTTTTTATGCTTCCATTAATTTCGGGCTAAACGTGGCCAAGGATTCAAAATGTGGCATCGGAATGAAGCTATTTTGCAGGAGTCATGTGGGAAGGAAGATGAGCCCATTAAATTGGAGTTTAATAATGATATTCTTTCTATAGAATATGAATATTTTTCATGTGGGTTTGATGTCAAAGTAAGTTTGGATGTGGTTCTCTGTGCCGAATATGAATTATTTTCTTTTGATCCTGTCCAAGCTGACCTACTTTTTGAATATTGTAAGTCTGAAACTGTCGAGTCTGATAATGTTGTCACTGAGAATTTTGATTTAAACCAGACTCTTGTGCTTTTTGATAATACAAGGCTTGTGAACTTTGCAACCACTATTTTGCCTAGACTGCTCGTTCATATCGATATAATTTATAAGTCGATGACCTCAATGCTAGCTCGTTCTGAGCATGTTCATTTCCTTTCTTATTGGGCTCAATTATTTGATAAATTGAAGCAGGTCCTTACTTTTGCTTTGTTGGCTAGGTGGATGCACTCTTTATGGCTTCAACTCACTGCTTTTCATTGTTTCTATGTGGTTGAAGATTGTGCTTCTTTGTTTAATAAATTGCTATGTGCTCCAACGAGTTTTGATTTGAGTAATACTTTTCAGCTTAATATGGAGCGGATGATGCTCCATGGTCCTCCTCGACAACATTTGAGTGAGGCATTTAGTTTGGGTACAATCTGTATCCAACCTGGTATGATCGTTCCACCCCCTCCCCTTTTTTTTCTCTTCTTTTCTTTTCTTTTCTCTCTTTTCATGCTTAGTTGTGGATATTTATGATTGTTTTCTTTTATTTTCGTATTTAGTTGTGGATATTTGGGACTGTGAATGTATGGGTAATCTATCTTATTTGGGATTTGTTGAGCAGCGTTGGCTATGATCACGCTTGGCTGTGTTATGATTTTGTGAATAGTTGTGGATATCTAGGATTTTTTCTGTATGATTTAGTTGATTGCGTTGTTTCTTTGGTTTTGTGAGTTCTTGTTTCGCTTTGGTTTTGGTTTTGTTTATTATTTTGTTTTTGTTTCCTTTTTGGTGTTTTAGAGGTAGTGTTTTGCTTTTGTCTTTTGTTTTATTTTAGGTTTCTTTTGGTTTAGTTTGGGAGTCAGTAGGACCGTGGTTTTGATTCTGTGTATATTTTGGTGATTATTTGCGTTTTGGTCTATTTTGTTTTGTTTGGTTTAGTTTTGTTTTTGGTTTGGTTTCGGGCTTCGATTTTGTTTGTTCTATAATTGGCTTTTGTATTGCTTTCTTTTTTGATTTTGATTTTTGGTTTTTATGAATATGTGTGTTTAGCTTTGTTTTGGTCTTGATTGTGATTGTGATTTTGATTTTGTTGATTTTTGTTTATTTTTGGTTGTGATTTTAGATGGCATCTTAGTTTGCATATATATGTGGTTTTCTTTTGGTTTTACTGTTGTATAGCTTGTGTGCTTGCTTTTTGGCGATTTAGTTCCCACAATGAGCACATTGTGGAGTTTTGGTGTGGGGGTGAGGCGCTCATTTGTATATATTTTTTTAAAATTTTGAAAAATTCAAAAATTTTTGTTTTTCTTTTGTGGTTTGTGTGCTTTCTTAGGTAATTGTGATCCCATGTGCTAAGTTATTGAGTTATATGTTAATAGAGTTGCATGATGAGATGTCCAGTCAAGAATGTATATTCGTTTCTTCATAATAATCCCTTCTCGTATGTGTGATTTGTGCCTACCTTACTCACTTTATCGTCAATTCTTAGGGTCTTATTATTAAGTTGGCATGTGAATCATTTGTTTGTCGAAATTGACTTCTAAGCTCTTGAAAAAGAAAAAAAAGCGAAAAACAGAAAAAAATGAAAAAAAGTCTAAAAAGTGAATAAAAACTCGGGCACTAATGTTCATAGCCACTATCTTTGTTTCATATCGTTAACTGGCTTCAATATGTGCTATTTTACAAGATTTCACATCTATTTGGGAATGAAATAAGTGCTTTGCACAATTGAATAAAACTCATTTTTAGGGAAGACCCGAATATTTGTAAGTCAAGCGGGTTTAAGGTGTGTGCATTATTATTCTTTAAAAAAATGAAAAAAAGTCGCAAATAATGCAATTAGCCAAGGAAACAGGGATCGTGTCAATATTAACAACCTGATTCATAAAGCTTGATACACATTAGCACATGCACCAAGGTGTACATATTATTGCATATTGTGTGTGGGGTGATAAAATGAGAGTCCTAATGCTTCTTTTAACTTCGATGTCTTCTGATTGCACATTCTACTTGTATACACTTTTGTGACTTAATTACTAGGGTGATGCAACTGCTTGAGTTGTGTACATGATTTTCCTATTACTTGTATATATGTTTTTATGTTTAGAAAAACCAAAAAGATTTTCTTTTGCTTTTGAAATAATTTTTGTCGGTACTTTACTCGAAAATCCTCATGAGATCTCACTCGTTCACTTGGAAAACCAAGGGGTCTAAAGAGCTTGTTGTATACGCTAAATGCAACCGTGATTTCTGCGACGGCGAGTTAGGATTTTCTTTTTCTTATTTTCTGTTTCTTTTTAGTTAGTTTAATTGTTTTACTCGAGAACGAGCAAAATCTTAGTGTGAGGGCATTTGTTCGTGCTAAAAATATGCTATTTTTATGATACTTTTATACCTGATTTATGTTCGTAATAATTGTTATTTTAGATTTTTATTTGATTTTATTTTGTTTGCAAGTATATGAACAATTGTGAAAAAATGCGGGAAAAAGATAAAGAAATGCCAAAAATGAAGATTTGGGCCAAATTGATTCAAATTCAATCCAAATTCCTCAACCCGTTATCTTTTATAGCCCAAATGAAAAAAATAAAAGGGAAACCTAACAAAGCGTCAAAAACCCAGCCCCCACGGGTATGTCACGTGACCCCCTTACCCCTCCTCATTTTTCTCATTCTATCTCCTCTCGGTGCTGGCTGTCTGGCTGAGCAAAAAGAACCCAGACCCCCGAAACCCCATCTCTCATCATCTCTCTCTCGAAATTCAGCCACCACGCAGTGACACAACCATGCTACCTCCATCCACATCCACCATCTTCATCCTCACTGCTACTCACGCAGCTTTAGCTAGCACATTCACGTGGGGAATCTATGTCTTAATGAGGGTTCGTTTTAGTTTCTCAAGTTCTGGTTTTAATTTCAATAATTAGTGACTTGGGGTTTACTTTTCGTTTCATCTATTTCGTTTTCAGACCCATGTTTTAGCTTCGAATTCATGTAAGTAGACTAGATTTTGTCAATTATGAGTTGTTTTTGCAAGGATTGTGTGAAATTTCCAGAGTTGGGCTAGATTTAAAGGGCGATTGATGCACTGTTGGAGGCCCTGTTTTTGTTCTGTTCTTGTTTTGTTCGAAACCAAGAGCTCGAGTACTTCTCTTGTTCATGGGCACGAATTTGGTTTGATTTCTATGCTCCATCTCTTGTAATGCTGTTTGAATGTTGCTGGAAAAAACGTTCGAAATTTCGCCCTAGTTCTAATTCCTGATGATAGGGTTGTTAAGTATAACGGCCGAAAACTAATTTGCATTTGAATTACCTTGAATTACCGTAATTATAAATTAATCAAGTTGGGCGTAGCATTTCAATTTAGTATTTTCTATATATGTATATGTATTTGTGCATTGCAGGTTGAAACGACGACGTGACCTCAAAATGGACTTGTAATATTCCCGAAGAATCTTTTCAAGTGCTCAATAAATATTTATTCGAATGACCACTAATTTCGGAAGCGATAATAATAATAAGAATAATGTGCGAGTAAAAAACAGTAAGAATATAGTAGTAACAAAATGGTAAGCTATATTTATATCAAGAGTGTGATATTAATCGAAATTAAAAAAAAAAAAAAAAAGAGAAAGGGAAGAGAACCGAGACAGTTGGAAATAAGGACACAACACCACAATGTGGGAAGAGCACCAAAAGGCGAATAGAAAGCTAAGTTTCCAAAACCCAAATCAATCTTTGCTGCTTCCCAAGACAAAGCCCCAGAATTCTCCTCTGCTTCTTCGCGTACCCACGGCTAGACCCCTGTTCGTCGGCCCTGGTTTGCTCCGCCAGCTGGCCATCCGCCCATCGTCGCTCCGTCCCCGGCCAGCCCAGCCCCGCCCCGCCTCTCCGTCTTCCTTCAATACCCTTACGACATGACACCCTCCTCTCCTCCTTAGCCCACACATGTATACCCCTCTACTCGCCAGCTCCTCCCTTGTCTCGCGTCGCTTCGCCACCCACTCGCCGGCCCTCCGTCGCCGTCACCGCCAGAGTGTCGTGTCACAGCCCTGCCCCATCTCCTTGTGTGTGTATCAAGTGAGTTTTGAAGGTGAAACCCTAACTCCTCACAATTTGGATTCCTTTGATGTTTCATGATTGGGTTGTGAAACAATCGATGTGTTTAGATTGAAGGGGTGTTTAACTGAAATTTTCTTGAAATTTTGGGTGTTCATTTTGATTCGGGAATGCATGGGGTTGAGTATGAATACTGAGAGTTTGGGCGAATGTGAATTGAAACTTGGTTGTGTTGAGTTGAAGGTGTTTAGATAAGGTTTAAGTAATAATTGAATGAAATTAGTAAGTGATACCTGTTGGGTGCATGGATTGAGTTCTATGTGGTCGATGAGAGTTTGGGCTTGGATGTGAATTGAACCTGTTATGTTGATTTAATGGTATTCAAGAAGATTCTAATGCATATTTAAATGTGATTAAAGACAATATATATATATATATATATATATATATATATATATATATATATTAGATGGGTGAGTCGAGGTCATAGGCTTAATGTTTAAGATTAGAAGCTTGAATGAAATTTAAATATAATTGTGTCGACTTCAAATGAAATTTTAGTGACATTTGTCGGAAAACTTGGGGGAGTACATATATGTGCGATACCATCATGCATATGGAAATTGGGGTTTATGACGTGATGGAGTTTAATTTAATTATATTGAGCTATTAGTGTTCAAATGAGTAAGTGATAATTAAACAGACATACATGTATATATGTATAAGGGCAATGTGTCTAAGCGTACCTTGAACCTAGTGGCCAAATGAAAATGTGAATGAAATTAATGGAATTATTCACATGTTGGAGATAAGTGTACTCACGGACATGGTGGTTAGGAGTTTTGGACAATATTTGCTTTAATGGCATTCATTTTAATTATGTTGCCTTGTTAGCGTTTCAAAAAGTTTATTGTGTGACTATAGGTTATGAAATGAAGGTAATTAAATGGTTTCTAACTTGGTGGTAATAGGGGGTGATTACCCAACCTGGTTAAAGGGGTGGCTAGGAACATGCTGTAGCTAGAAGGGTGGAGAATTGAGGAAAAGTATGGTTTTAATTAAAATTTGAAAGGAAGAGGGGGTTAAGTTTACAGTAGTATCAAGGCTACGAATGTTTCTTGAAAATAGGGTTGGACGCGTTAAAAATGCCCTCGGATTGTACCAAAGCCAAATATCGTCACCAAATCACGTCCTGACCAGTTTGTCTAACCTACAGCTGTGGCTAATAACGATAACAAATCCCCAATTATAATAATAATAATTATTCATGATGTTGTTATTACTAGCTATGCAACGAAATATGAATAGTAATAAGCTTGTATCAATAATTCGAATGGTGAGGGTGATGACATCGCTATTAATAAACATGCGTCGAGTCTCCCTATTACACTTTTATAACACTCACTAACTGAGCTGTAAGAGTATTAAAGAGGAGAATGAGAACAAGAATAAATTGGAATCAAATTAAGTTAATAATAATTGTTACGCTAATAGTAATTATTTAACCAACCGGACAGTTTGACAAAAACTTCTTAATCTTGCACTAATCGCAAGAATTACATATTTAAACAGGAATGATGCCACCTCCGTTGCTTCAAGCTGCCAATGTATGTTCTCTACTATAAAGGAGAGAGAATCTCAAAGACCAGGTACGTACATTGCCTGTGCTCTTCGAAAACTCACATGTTTCTCAGCAATAAAAATTAATACAAGATACATTTAATGAACCAATTTTTTCAATGTTTTGTCACATAAACAAGTGGCCCCACCCAATGACCAATCATCAGGGCTTATGCTCATCATTATACCCACGCGCGGTGTTAACTCAGGCTTCTCGATTAGCCTGGGGGTTGAGCAACTAAAGTATGATCGTTTCAAGACATACATCGAACAAGGGGTCCACTTCCAGATAATAATCAGCAAATCAATTTTACTTATACATGCTCTCTCTCCTGTTTGCAAAACAAAGTATTTTGAAATACGGGCGCCTAATTACTTGCTTACAAAACTTATTTTACTGCATAGGAATGTACGTGCTGAGCTTCGGCTCATCATTCGAATGTTTTTATGTTTTCTATTTTAGGTGAGAGATCTATGAAAATTCTTCCTCTTGGCAAGCCAGAAGGCAGCAGGAAGTGAACGAGAGTTGCAGTTTTTATTGGGTGTTAACTATTCAAAGGCTCACAGTGATAGTAGGCAGAGAATCGCTTATAGTTATACTTCCGAAACTTTGGGGGTTGATAACGTTTAGCATTGGAACGTTAAGTTGTCACGTTTGTTATGAGCTACATGAATGGGCCGATATTTATTTATGTCTCCATAAGTTCAGTAAATCAAGCAGCCTTGTTTTATTACGGAACGGCGGTAATGGCCCCAACCAAAGGCTTCCGCTGCAAACCAATAGTAAACAGGTGCTTAAGTGAGGATAATCCAGTGTTAGCTATTGGGGGCGTTACATTAAGGTTCAACTAATTTTGTACTTGAGTTTTAGTTGTTGTTTTGCCCCTTTCATTGAAGGTATTCTATTTTCCCCCTTCCTAAGTCTGGTCTTTTGGGTTTTCTCGTTTCTAGTTTAATGTTAATTGCTTTTAATTATCATCTAGTTCTCTTAATATTTGCTATTTTGTTATCATTAGCTAGAAATAAGCTTAGGCCTATCCTGTTCCCCTCTGCCTGTCTCTATTGATTATTTCTCTGTTTTAATCTTATAGCCCTCATTTGGGTTGTGCTAGTGCTGGATTGATTTTCATTTGACAAGAGTTGATTTTATTAGATGTCAGGCAGTAGTAGGGAAACTTTACGGCTGTTCATTGACTTTAAATTCATCTTAATTGCTTTTGTGGATATAAATATGGTTTCATTAACTTGGTAAATTAGTTAGTTAGGTCGATTTAAGACTAAGAGACCATAATCTCATTCTTATCCCTGAGGAGACGACTCTCAAGTACTGCGACGATAGTCGTATATTCGCAGCATTATTTCACACTCGAAAATATCCAACACTGTCTATTGACAACCTACGAACTGCTCTATATGTGTCGTGTTTAGTTTTAGCCTGGGATGGATTATGATTAATTTATCATAATTGATTGTGGAACTATATGATAGGGGCTTGTTATGATGTTTTACCGTGATGATTTTTCTGAGCGAGCAGTTCTGAACACAATTGAGTTGCTGTCTTTGTGCAACAGTTGAGTCGATCAGCTGGGACCTGAAATGAAAGACCCCAAGGTCATGGAGCCGGATGAAGGATGTGATGCTGTCGAGAAGAGCGTTGCGAAGTACAAGAGGATTCAGAATGGACTGGAGCCGCCATTCAACTCTGAAGAATAGATGCAGCTGTACACGTAACTCCCTTACTTCATTCTGATGCTTATTTCCTCTGATACACAAACAACGATTTAATATGCTCCTATGTTTTGGTTACTTGTATGTAGTAATATGGTTAGTTCAGTTGATCATCGATCTCCACGTCACCTTCAGTTAGATAACTTAGATTGCAGAAAATTCTGCATAAGGATGTACAGTTCATTACTTGAAACTTCAGATACATTATTACTCGCTGAGTTCCTTAACTTTTCAAAAAATCTGTGGTGACGGTTTACTGCTGAAGTCTTTGGCTGCATTAATAGTCTCTATGCTCGGTCATTATTTTTCAGCGATGCCTTCTTTGACGGGGTTTCCAAATGAATGTGCATTTTGAGCTTCTTTTTTTTTTTTATTTAATGATTCTTATATTTTAAATCTGTAGACTGCAAGGGGAGATCAGTGTCCGATTACTCAAGAAATGTCGTAATCTCAGTCCTTGGCTGCAGTAATAGCCAAGGCTGGTTTTTAACTCCTTTGGCCGAGAGTTTCACCTCTCCCATGCAGCAAAAACAAAGTAAGTACACATGGGGAAGAGTTTATACATCCAATCGGTCATTACTAGCTTAACACCTCACTAACTAGCTTAATCTGCCTCATTAGGGCTCATGATGCCTCCCAAATGAGGTGTCAAGCTTACAAAGGTCCTAAAATGCAGCAAAATGAGTCAACTCAGCAAGTGGATGAAGCAAAACCCAAGAAACAAACCCCTTTGTACCGCTTAGGGAGTAACCGGATAAAAGGGTGTTTTGCTTGT
This sequence comes from Carnegiea gigantea, assembly GCA_029747015.1. Classification (NCBI taxonomy): domain Eukaryota; kingdom Viridiplantae; phylum Streptophyta; class Magnoliopsida; order Caryophyllales; family Cactaceae; genus Carnegiea; species Carnegiea gigantea. The sequence goes on along the minus strand of JAKOGI010000524.1, from coordinate 169,482 downwards.
CCTTTTGGCTGGGTAAAACCAACACAAAGGGGTGCTTTGGATGGGATTTGAACCCATGGTCTGATAAATATTAATGTCCCCTTCCATGCTATAAAATTTCAGAAAGAATGGACTTAAGTTGGTGGTCCAAATCTCTTCTTAATTCCGACAATGCTGGATTAGCGCCCAGCCTGCAGTGTTGGAAAGAACTTGCTGTTTGACTGACCAAATGACCTCCAAATCCTTTGCAACTTGTTTTATTGGATTCCTAACATCTTAAACTTAAAGAGAGGGGGCAAAGTAGTCAATCATCCCCTCACCTTCAAGTCCCAAAAGATGCACAAAACCGGGCCAATTTCCGGTTGAATCTGCCCAGATTCTGTCCGAGTGCTCCAAGGTGTTCTTGACCAAGGCATGAATGTTCTTGACTTCCTTGGGGCTTGAATGGATGTGTGGGCTTGCTGGTTGCATACTTGGAGCTTGTTCATGATGGTCTCCATCAATAGGTACGAGAGAGGATGCTTAAAAAGCATCTTACAAAAGGCTAATTACAACCCCCCCGCCACCACAAAAAATAGCTATCCACATTATTGACATATGTCTTTGAGGTCTCTTCTCTCTGAAAGTGTTGAATAATGATGTTAATAGTTATGTTGCCTTCCAGGCTTCAGTGAATCCTTGGTGCTGTTGCTGTGGAAAATTCTCATGATTTGTGATTTGAGGTTCCACTCGCTAATGTTTTCTGGTGTTACAGATGGAAAGGTCTGCCAAGAAACCAGCCGGTAAAATGATGACCACACGAGTGAGAATGTCAAATCTACGATCCAAGAGGAGAGCATCGCATCCAACGTGGATTGTTCCATCCTTCCTCAGAAGGAGCTAGAAGAGGGCATGACCCATGCTCGAAGGGTGACACTGTTGGAAGCCGGCCTAGTACCGTGCCCTAAGCGTAGAAGGACGGGGTTCTAAAGTCGCGTCTTTGGTTTTTGGTCTAGTTCATGGTGAATTCTGGCTGAGACTAAGGTGGTGGTTACAGGTTGTATGGCCCCCAAGTTTTGGACGCAAAAGGGTTTCATTGGTCTCTTAGTTGGAGAAACTTCAAGGCTTGTGAGGGTTTTATGGTTGTGGCTTTTGGTTGAATATAGTGTATGGTAGTGGGGTGTAATGTAATTAACCTGACAATGTAATTAGCTGTCTGTATGCGATTATGTTACTGTCTATAATGGCGAGAGTTTCGAATTCTCAAATTTAGAGAATTCAGGTTCCTGGATGAGTCCTGGTGATGTTGTCCAAAGCGCAAACATTATGATGAAGATGGATTATAATTCTTCGTCATGACATGTATTTTTAGAAGAGATTGACGCTGATTGTGCATTTTTGTGTGGCATTGTCCAGGGAAAGTTGTAAAAATCATGAAAAGCATCTTCACTCATCTCTCTATGCCTCTCCCACATCAAGATCCACTTACAAATCCTCCAACCCTTGTCCAAATGATCACTGGCCTTTTGAAAAATGACACCTATTATTTTATAAGTACAATCACAACGGAAATTGTTTAAACCAATAAAAAAAATATCATAATAGCAGTCATTTTTCTGAGCCTTTTTAAAAAGTTGAGGGGCATTCTTAATTGGCATTGAACAAATTTAATAACATTTGACTAAAAAAATTATGTAATAATTTTGAAATTTTTTGCAAAACTTTGCGGTCATTTTGGATAAAAACTCATTACGTCTCTCATTGAAGCTCACATAACCTGTAAAACAATAATCAATATATAGACTAGGTCTATATACCTAGAGCTCCAAACTAACATGAAAAAAAAATAATAAAACTTTCGTGGTCCAAATTCCGCTACATTAGCAAATTCATGAATTTAAGCCTACAATATAATTGTTTGATAGGGTTGCAAGTGCATAGTGGCGTTGCATCAATTAAAGGTTGGCCCCAGAGTGATTAGGTCAGGTTACCGGGTTATATTCCCTTTAGATAGGCTAAGTGAATCAAAATTTGCGAATGAAAATTGAACTATGCTCCTTATCTAATATAACAGGTAAATAACCAAGGAATTTAATCAAATCAAGTAATTTTCTAACTCAAGAATTAATCAAGTCTCTCTTCTTTAGATGGGTAATTCCAAAATCGATAATCAAATTGTCAAAACTCCTCTTTCATGGTGAAATAAAGTTCTTAAACCTAATCAACTACCATTTCTCAAGGATTTTTGTCTGTTAATCTAAGATCATTAAGGACGCGATTATCAAATCTTATGGTTCTTAAAACAGTGAGTCTTTCTCAAGATCCCACACATTTAAATCGACTCTTAATTTTCCAACATCCAGTTTTACTTTTCAATCCTTCACCAAATATCTAAAACAAATAAGAAGTTGATCAAGTTCCGGACTAATTGAGTCTTGCTTACGTAAAAGACACTTTAGAATTATCAACATTGTCATGACTTTTTTTTTGGGGGGGGGGGGGGGGAGCACCATTATCATGACGCTTATTCTTGTATTCATGATTTTCGTCATGTCTCGAGCATTATTATTGAAGAATTTCGCGGTTTTGTTCTTGTCATTGATCAGTGTCGCTGATACTTGATATAATCAATGCGTTGGTGTTTTAATTTCGTGTCTAAGTTTAGGGTTTACATGTTCTGTTCAATGACTCATTGTGTATTGTAGAAATCGAAGAAGAAAGCTGGAAAGATTACATTTTTTATGTTTGGATTTAGTTCATGATTATTTGCGAATCTTTGTGTCGTTCGCTGAGTTGTTATCGTGATTCTTGTGAGTGAGCGTATTTAAACACAATCTAGTAATAGTTGAGTTGGTAAATTAGGCACAGAAATGGATGATTGCAAGGTTATAGAGCTGGTGGAAGGACGGGAGATCATGGCTGAAGGGCATTGCAAAGCTGAAGAGGATTGTGGATGGCTTGTCACGGCCTCCATTCAGCTCTGAGGACTATATGAACTACTACGAGTAACTGCCATCATTTTCAGGGGTGGACCTATAGTGGGCTCACACAGGGTCAAGCCACACAGCTTCTGTTTGTCAAATTTTCAATTGTTTAGCATTTGATTGATTAATTCCAATTGCTTAAATCACCTGTCAATTGTCATGATCAATTTGCACAACAGAATATTAGATGAACTTTTAAATGATACTGTTATTACTTGCTTTGAGTTTTTAAATACGCATTACTTTATTTTGAGGATGATTTTTTTGAATGATTATCAAATGATTATATTATGCATCGCTTTCAAGTCATGAAGGCCCGTCAAGGACAATTCCCTTGATTGTATTAGCTTTGTAATTTCATTTTTATGACTATTGTTAAATTTATATTTAAACAATTACTTCAGAATTCTCGTAGTCTGATCATACATACTGGATTCTAGTATTAGTTCGGTCATGCGTGCTAGATCTTTGGTTATTCGATCATTTATGATTTACTTGATTCTGGTACTTTATGATGTGAGATATCTTTCCTTTCTTGTGTTTGCTCAGGCCTCCATCAGTTTGAATAACTGGTGACTTTTTCTTTGTTATCAGGTTTATTGGGAAATATCTGGGAAGGCTAAGGTCTAAGGATGTTGTTATAGCTTTGGTGAGTGCTTGGTTGAAGAATTTTTCTGGTTACTTGCCCGTGGTAGATGCTGATCACTCCCTTTTGTTCCCCCCCTCCCTCACCCAAAACAGATTGGTGATACTAGGTTGGTTTTTGTCTCTGATATTGATGTTGTTCTTTTGTCCTGTCTCCGTTTTACTTTTAATCAGCCAATCAGGTCTTGCCATCATTAAGAGAAAACATGAGGAATATTTGGTGAGAGATCTTGTGATGAGGTTGAAGTATAAACAAGTTGTCAGATGCTTGTCCCAGTCGTTCACTTTGGTTGACCGCTGCTGTGTGTGTATAAGATCACTTCCTTCATTGAATGAAGTTACAGTCGCTCGCTTTCGTGATCAGGCAAATTACACGTGGTTTCTTATTGGTAATATGCGTGAAGACCTTTTGTTATGTGATTACTTATGATCCAGCTTGTATGATTGGTTGCTTTTTCGTCTTTATCAGGCGGGAAATATATGGAAAAGCCAAGGCCCAAGGATGTTGTTATAGCTTGGGTGAGTTCCTGAAGCATTTTTCTGGATATTCACCTACTTGAGATGCTTATTATTCCCTTTTATTTAAACCACTCACCAAGGCTCAAGCTCAAAATCGGTGCATGCTTCCAACCACGATGACGTGAGTACTCCAACCTAGAATATGAATGCTGTTGATTTTTTGAACCCGAAACTTAAACTGGTGAAGCCTGTGAATTAAACACTTACTGTGGTTCAACATTTTGATCTGAGCGAGTTTGCTCAAACATGCCTGGATCTTTGTGTACCACGTACATTGACATTAGGATATATAAAACTGAAGTGTCAAATGACAAGGAAACTGCTCTGGTTTTAGTCTTCACACGTGGGAAACAACTTCTGGGCATTAACATAGTTCTACACTCTAATACTGACAACTGACGTAGCGAATGCATCTAATGTGAATGCCTGATGACAGGTTCCCTGATAATGATGTTGTATTATCTAAAGCCTTATGTGAAGTCATCTCATTCATCAGTGATAGAAGCCACCGGGGTTCCCTGCCATTGGTGAGAGCTAATCGCATAAATTACAAAACCAAACTGCTTTGAGATCAAGACAGTCATGAGAAAACACTTCTCACCTGGAGGACGGCATTTCCGACTTTACAACAAGGTATTCTGTTGCATGTTGTATGTGCTGTGTATTTTTTTGTTTTTTTTTTTTTGGGGGGGGGGGTTTTAAACAAACCAAACTCTTAGTCACTGAGAGCGAATTCTAACGAGATGACGGTTCCGAGCCGACAAGGTATTCTGTTGCAATGTTGTATTCTGCTGCATGTTGTATTTGTTGCTGTTTTTTTTTTTTTTTTTTTTTTTTTTTGGGGGGGGGGGTGACCGCTTGTTCCTGTGAATATGTTATGTGGCTTATAGGGACTTATATTGAGAATATAATTGCTCATTTGTCTCTTTGTCTTGTCTTCACTGTGAGCAATCGAGGAAAGAGCCCATATTCCACTAATTGATGGGGGCAATCCGGCATTCTATACACGAGGCATACAGGTTGATCCCATTCCAAGTTGCAGCTCTTTCTGCATTTCTCTTCTTTCTTCTATCTTGTTTCTCATTACTGCTTTTCGATATTTGCTGTTATGTCTTGACTTCATTAGCTGGACTTTTCCATCTGTTTTCATCTGCGTTCTCCTCCTCCTGAACTGTCTTGGGCCTCTTGGCAAATAGAACTTATGGTTTTTTGTTTTACCACAGGAGCTTAATCATTCAAACAGTTGTCTGCATTCAAGGTGTGTCTTTTTCAGTTGCAGGGACATTTTATCTTGATCAGTACAATTGCATACACTTGTTTTTGAGTATGTTTGCTAATCTTTGGATGGATCAGATTACTAATCTTGAATACATGGATTGGGCCCCGTTGCACGTCGAGATACTCGTGTGGGAGAAATGGCAAATGATTTTGGATATCTCTCCTCATGTTCACAGTATCTCATTTTTCACCATGATGCCTAGCATTCTCATTATATTTAGAGTGTATGGAGTTGCAATGTGGTATCCATGACAGCAAGATCACAAGAAATTTGAAGAAGTGATTTGCCTTGATGAGTCTCATTATATTTATATTTTTTGCCCTGATGCCTAGCATTCTCATTGTATTTTCTGTCCTGACCCGTTCATAGCTGTCATGTGTTATTTGCAGCTGGTTGTGTCAAAGGGAGGCAGCTTCCTCTTGTAGCAGGGCACTGTGGTATGATGTATAGTAGGTTATGCACTGTCTGTTCCTGTGAATGTGGTTTGTGTTGAATTTAGAATCGTCATGTTCCAATGTTTTAATTTGTTTGCCGAAACACTGTCTGCGATCTGATCTAATTCAGTGTTCCTTATCGTTTTCTTTTCCTATTTTTCTGCCGGCTCTGTATTAGTGTTTTAAATTAGCATTCACTTTGTATCCATTTGCAGGTTGAATGGGATGAGATAAATGCTGCTTGGGGCCAAGCCTGCCTCCTTCTGTACACAATGTGTCAATACTTCACCCTAAAGTTTCAGTATCCTTTTTATAAATGTTTTTATAGTGGTCCCTTTGTATTGAACATATCTAGACTCATTTGACAATTTATTGTTCATCTATTGAAAAATAAGTTCATTTTTCAAATCCAAATTGAATTCCATGTCCATATTTGGAGGCCCTCATTGGGGGGCCGGGGGGGGGGGGGGGAGCGTCCGACTAAGCAGCCTTCACCATAACATGCTTAATCTGTAAGATGTCGGTTTCATTAGACTCTGGACTAACAACCTTTGACTGCCTACCATTCCATCAAGAGGAAGCGTAGGACCTTTTAGAGGCATTGTGCTTTAGTCTACTATAATACAAGCTGAAGAAGTCGTTCAGGGTTTGCCTTTTAAGCTCTCTAGAAAGTGGATGTAAAAGTGCATTGTTGGAGAAATAAAAGAAATAGTTCCTTTTTATAAAATCTGGATTATGCTGGTATCGTGCATGAATATTCTAATTGTGAGCATTATGCCTTGTCCTCTCCACAAGAAACTGTTCTAATCGATTAGGGACTTCCACCATTGTATCATAGATGCCTTTGATGAGAATTAGAAATTGACACTGTTTTGAACTTGTGATAATATATACAAATTGGTAATCATCACTAATCTTGAAGGGAATGACAGGCAGTCATGTGCATCTTCATCTCCTTGGGCTGCCATATGTTATATGTAAATTATTGAAACTAAGCTACAAATGGTTTCTATAATTTCTCATGCTTGAGGGAGCATCCTCACTTAGTTGTTGGTCTGCTATTCATACAAATTCGAAGAAGTTATCACGGATGAGCTGCATGCAGGGAAATTTGCACATGTGGTGTGGTTCTGGCCGGGCTTTTCTTCTGAGCAGTCTTGTGCAGTTCTATGCTGCTTTTTATCATATATCTTAAGAATCTATTAACTGTTGTCCATCTTTTTCTTATTAACGAAGTTAGACATAGTGAAAAAGCTACTCTTAGCATAAATATTATTTTCAAAACTCAAAAAATAAGAATCTATTTCCTGTGCAAGAGATAAAAATCCAAAAAGAAATAGGAGAACAATCTGGTGTAAAATCTATGGAAAACAAAGAAAAAGAAGATGGAGTATGGACAATATACTCTTGAAGAACTACAAAAAATGTTCAATGAAGAACAAAATCCAGAAGAACTAAACAAAATTATGAGCGCAATTAATGATAAACATGACGTTTTATCTGATGCTAATGAAGAGACCAATAATGTCCAATTAGAAGAAGAAATATATCAGCAGATGAATCTGATTAAACTAGAAGATCTCAATATTTTATCATTAGAAGAAATTAGAAGAAAACTTGATAAGAATTACGGTAAAATGACTAATGAAAATGAAATCAATGAGATTGGAGAAGAAATTGACTTATATGAAACAGAAACTAATCTCGTTAAGAATGTCATTCCTAAACCTGAAGAATTTAGTGAACCATCCAGAAGAAACACTCATTTCCTAGGACCTAGGCATATTCCTACAGGACGTACAAGCAATTTTCCTTCGGATTTATCCCAAGGAAATTCACGACCCATGAAGAGATTGGCCTTACCTCAATCAGCCAAATTGGATATATCTTAAACATTGATAGAGTCCGTAATAGGAAAGAAATATTTGAGCACTGGAAAAGAGGAATGAACAGTGTCTTAAATCTAAATACTACATGGACTTCGGCAAACTTCCTAAACTATATCGAGCATAGTTTCTCTGACACTGTAGCTGACTAGTATGATTCATTAAGTGAAGATGGTAAAAATACATTAAGAATGATGGAAACACCAGTTGCTATGTTCAGAAGTCTGTGTAAAGAAATTGAAACTGAATTCATCGGAGTTAAAATTGATTCTGAAGAAAAAGTACGAGAATGGCAAAGAAAAATTAACAACATAGAAATATGGGATATGAGATACATAGAAAATTATATTGTAGAATTCAGTCAATATTATTACAAAATTGGGCATAATGAAACAAATCATGGCATATTCTACGACAAGTTGTCATATCCTATAAGTTTTATAATTAATAAAAAATACATGGCATGTTTTGAATGAACAGATGTTGTTGACACCATTGCTTCAAGAATTTCCTATTTGCGAAAATGGGTCAATGAACAATGTCTTGATCTTCGAAAGTAAAAGAAGATTAAGAAGCACTTCTTGACTTGCTGGGATTCACCTCACTAATTGGGGAAAGAACCTGAGATAAGAAGAAAAAGAAAATTTTATAAGAAAAAGAGCTTTAACAAGAAAAGAAACGAAAAATATAGAAGAAAATATTACAACAAACCCAGTCCTAAAAAACGTAGATTTTTCAGGAAAGTTGCTTATTGCCCAACAGGAAAAAACAATTGCACATGTTGAGCATGTGGAGAAGTAGGACATTACGCTAATGAATGCAAAAATAGAAAGAATAACAAACTTATTGAAACGTTGGAAAGCCTAAATTATGTTGAGTTTAGTGAAGATGAGACATTAGACCAAACCTTCGGTAACAACAAAGGAATTATTAAAATTGTAGAGGACAATGAATATGAAGAAAGTGATTATAAAGAAATAAGCCTTATGATGGAAAGTAGCTCAGTTAGCCTTGGTGATCTCCAAGGAGAAAAGTTTGTTATAGAGAATGATCATGAAGAAGTCAAAGGAGATTGAGTTCTTTCCGTAATCGAAAAAGACATGATCTATAAAAAATTCATCTTTCAAATAAAAAACAAATACGTATGTGAAATGATGGGAGGAGATCTTGAGAAAAAGGATTCTGAGTAAGACGTTGAAGAAGTTAATCTTATTAATTGGAAGAATATCCTTAAGCATAACAAGGATCAAAAGTATATGTATATCCATTCGAAAGTGTCCAAATTCAGATCACTCCACTACAATATTATTGTAAAGATATTGATCTTCACGCTTTACTCTGTGATATTAGGCACATCAAATTTAATAATCAGATAATTATAGGGATAAAAACCAATTTATGTAATGGGTCAGTAGGTTTCAACTGTCGACCTGGATATTACGTGAGTCTAAAAGATGAATTTGCTAAAAACTTCTTATCCCTTAAGATAAAAACAGTTGGGATGGACATGAAAAGATGAGCATATCCTTTAAGAATATTTTGAAAAATTATCTACAAGTTAGATAATATGATAGACCCTAAGATTAAGGTGACAATGATAGAGGCAGAAAATTCGAAAGTCCTACCCCCATGCGAAAGATTCTAAGGATCAAGTCCAATCCACAGGAGATAAAAATAGATCGATCATGGATACTTAACTTTGCCAACCCTACAAAGATCAATAAGAAAAATATAATAAAAATTAATGAGGAAGATAAAATCACCATAAAACCCCAATTATTAAGAAGTATGAGTACAAGGTTACGTTGAGAAGAAGGATCTTCATCCACTAAAGAAGAGTTTAAAGAAGATAATACAATTAGGCTGATCAGTGAAATAAGTAGAATGAGTTTTGAAACTGCAAGACCCAGTCTAGATCGATTAACAAGTCTAGATAGGAAGGTCATTTGGTACAAAATAAGAACTGTTAGCGAACCAATTTATGAAAATGAATTAGTCAAAAATATGACTATAGAAATATGCTATAAGGTTAATAATATAAATCCTGATAGTATCTATATCCCAATAAAGGAGTGTTTGGAGGGATATAATAAATATAAACTATGTGCTTACATAGATAGTAGTTGTTCTGTATGTTTTGAAAAAAGAGTATCATTTCCTGAGTTTATATGGAAAAGAATTAAAAACCCTTTACAAGTAAGGATAGCGGATAATAGTGTTATGCGCCATAATGAAGCCATACAAGGGTTATCCATAGAATTAGGACGAGTTCAATGTATTATACTAGTTCTATAGGCTACTGATCAACGCTCTCATGATATGATTATTAGAAATAATTTTCAAAGGTTATATTCTCTATGCATTCAGACCATAAACCAAATGATATTTACGATTAATGGTCACTCAATTCCTATTGAAAAATTAAGTAAGATTTACACTCATCAGAAAATTGAATTTACACGCAGCTAGCATGGTGAGAATGTAATGCCGGCACAATGTGAAGTAGCACTAACAATCTCATTACTCGAGTTATCTGTTAAAGAGTAGATTGTTGAACAACAAGAAAAATTATACAAAGAACTCTACTCTGACAATCCCCTGAAATTTTAGGATAAAGACAAAATATTTGCTAAAATCACTTTATTAAATCCCAATACTATCATCCGAGTCAAACAAATGGTATATATCCATCAGGACATTCAAGAGTTTAACAAACAAATCAAAGAACTTCTAGATAAAGGATTGATTAGAAATAGTAAGAGCCCTCACACCAGTCCCGCTTTCATGGTGAGAAATCATGCTGAAGAAAAAAGAGAAAAAGGTAGAATGGTAATCAATTATAAAAAGCTTAATGACAATACTATTTTTGATGATTACTATATTCCTAACAAAACAGTCCTTTTCAACAGAATTCAAGGAGTCTCTTGGTTCTCGAAAATGGATTGCAAAAGTAGTTATTGGTAAATAAAAATAGATGAGAAAAGTATTCCTTTAACTGCATTTAGTATCCCACAAGGACATTATGAATGGGTAGTAATGCCATTTGATCTTAAAAATACACCTCAAATATTTTAGAAAAGAATGGATAATATCTTCAAAGACATTAATCATTGTTGTTTAGTTTACATTGATGATATCCTTATCTTTTCCAAAACTATAGAACAGCACAAAGACGTGTCTTGCCTGCCACCCAAAGATACATTGACCATGGTATTATACTTGAAAAAAACCAGTGCATTTATGCTGAACCAAAAATTGAGTTTTTAGGTCTAGAGATAAAAGTTGGACAGATTATTCGATAAAAATATATTTTGGGAAAAATAGAAAATTTTTCTGAAAAAATTGAAAATAGGAAGCAACTAGAAAGGTTTTTTGGATGCCTTACCTATGCTTCGGATTTCATTAAATATTTGGCTAAACTGAGAAAATCATTGCAGCAAAAACTCAAGAAAGATGTTAGATGAACATGGACCACTAATGATTCAAAGATTGTCCAGAACTTCAAAATATGCATAAAAATCTTCCCGTTCTTAATCTACCTAATGAAGAAGATTTAATTCTTGAGACAGATGTCAGCAATGAACACTAGAGTGCGGTACTCAAAATCAAAGAAGGAGAAAAACTTTACAAATACTGCAGTGGAAGCTTTAATAATGCAGAATACAACTATCCCACGATGGAAAAAGAAATCCTCGCAGCCATCAGGGGAATTGAAAAATTCTTAATTTTTTTGGCCCCTAAATCTTTTGTCATTCGAACTGATTGCAAAGGAATACTTGGTTTTGTGAAAGAGAATTTATCAAATATGCAAGCGCAATGGCGACTCCTGCGTTGGCAATTATCGCTTAGTCAGTTTTTCTTCTCTATTGAACATATATAGGGATCAAAGAACTCTCTGACAGACAGTCTAATTCGAGAACTCACTAATGCCGATCATTAAAGCCGATCTCCTGCTAGAAAAGAAGGAAATCCTTAATGAAATGCCAGTCTTATTAGAACGGGTTACACCTTCTAGTAAAGTCCTTATTGATAACCTAAAATTTCATATAAAAAGTAGATCACGCTTTGGTCTACTATCTACAGCCTACGTAATAGCTCAAAGATTTTCCCTTCTAGAGTTACAAGTTAATTACCTACAACGTCCTTATGAAATCCAAGGAAAAAAATAAGTTCTCATGTTGGAGAGAAATGGTTCAATGAGTGATATGCAGCCTGCATCGACTTTTATCATTATTATTACTATGATATTTGAGAGTCTTGGTGTACAACGATCTTTTTTCCCGACAAATTTGGAGTTGGTGGTATTTATTTCCCATCAAATTCATTATCTCCAAATGATCCTGTCTTTAAAGCCTGAAAATATGGTATGATACTTTAATTCACAGAAATCCCAGATCTAAAATTCTCATTTTTCTCAACATTAACTAAATTCCAACAGTACATGTTCAAAAAGATCCATTAGGTTCTCACATTTTCTGAAGGTCCAACAAAAACTCCAGTTTGCAGATGCCTAACTTTAGATGTTTATAGTGCTCTAATTGAATATGAAAATAGAAAAGCTAAACCAGCCTATTATCTTGTCCAAATCGTTGATTGCGACGATCTCAATGATCAATGACAAAGTTGGATTCATGTTAATCCGATACATCTAGTCACTGACTCCGCTTTATCAAGGGCTGTTAGATTTTTCAACATTTATCATCAATGTTGGGCATTAATCGAACGAGAGAAAACGTTAATGCATTGTGAAAATACTACTTTCGCCTATGATAATGAATTTAAAGAATACATAAAGGTGGAAGGAGCAGTGTCAGAAGATATATTTGATCATCTCTTTGATGTTAGAACTGAAAAATTATTATCAGAAAAGGGGAAGAAATATCTCATTGAATTATTTGAAGAATGGGACCTATAGCTTCTTAAGCAAATTGATGAAGATTTTGATGATTATCCAGATAATGATGGTCTGGACGATATAATTAGAGTTGAAGGCATACAGAATCTCAATAATGATGACTAGTCTTTTCATCTTTAAAAGTTCTGAAAAGTAGCTGTCCCATTACTGTACTATTTTGACAAATGTCTGATCTGTAAAATAAAGTGTGCACTGTAGAGTTAGTAAAAACTGTAGCCATATGAAAAATCTTTATGTACTGTAGCCATTAGGGCATCCTATATACCCCCATCTCCTCTATAAATACAGAGGTCGAATTCAGAGAAGGGACACATTCATTTGAGCATTCTTGAGCAAAAGAGAAGTTGAGATTCTCCATTTCTCTATGAGCAAGCATCTCTAATGATCTTAGCTTAAGTCCCTCTTCAAAGCATTCTATTGTAATATAACCACTTTCAAGCTTTTAATAAAAGAAGTTTCCCAATAGGGAACGTTATCCAATCGAACGTTATGTCTTAATATTATAATTTTTTGATTAAAGTCTCACTATCTTTCAAAATATAAGACTTGATTAGTGACTATGGTCTGAGGTAGAAAACGAAACAGATCTGTGCTGTGCTTGATCTAAGGAAGGTGAGATTGAGATTAGCAATCTCTGTAAACTGGAAGTTAGAGGAGCGCCAGGGTCCAACGCCGACTAAGTTCAGGTAATGGTCAAAACTCCATAATTAAGTTTTAATTATTTTTGCTAAGCATGGTCGGCCTATAACCACAGAAAGTATAATATATAAAATATAAGTAGTAGATTGTGACAACTAGTACTAGTAAAGTTATTATAAGAAGTTAAATCAACCATATTTTGAAAAAAAAATCCTAAAAATAGCTTATTTGAGTAGCCAACCCTTTCCAGGGGCTTTTCTGTCATTTCTAAAAGTTCAAGGATTAAATTATAAATAAAAAGACCAAAAAGTCACTTGTTCTAAAACTGGAGACACCAAAGTATAAAGATTTTCAAAACCAGGTCTAACGTATGAATACGTTAAAATGGAGGTACCAAATTGTAAATTTTTCAAAAAATGTCTCCCACTGCTCTATGACGGTTACAAACAGCTATTGGAAGATTACATTAACTCAACGGTGAGCATGTACTTGCCTGATTGTATTTTGTGTGGACTTGATTTCCTTGAACATCTTCAAGTTGATGATGATGGTGGTAGCATAATGACATGATTATGGAAAGGAGATTACGTTGGTATGTGTTGCTGCTAGGATGTTGGGAAGTGGCAGCATAGTCATCTCGAGAGAGCTTTTCTGTAATTTTAATTTATGTCACTGAAAAATTTCGTTGTTTGGCTCTTGGTTTCTGGCATTACTAATGTTCTTTTTCTCTCTTGCCATCATTAAGAGAGAATGATGACGAATCTCTTTTGAGGGATCTTGCGACTGGTTGGTCAAAGTACAAAGTGTTTGGCAGATAGTTATCTCGTTTGTTCAATTTTCTTGACCACTACTGTGCTTGGCCGAGATCACTTTCTTCATTGAATGGCACAGCACTTGCTTGCTTCCATGATATGGTAAAGTCCTCGCTAGATTTTTTGTTATTTTGCTTGCTTCACTTTTGATCTTCTCGAGACCTCAGTCATTTTGAATAATTGGTTGCTTTTTCGTGCTTATCAGGTTTATCAGGATCTATCTGGGAAAGCAAAGGATGCTATTGTAGCTTCGGTAAGTTCTTGATTGCCTAAAGCATTTTTCCGGTTATTTACCTGCTAGATGCTGACTACTCCCTATTTTTCATACCAGATTGAAGTAGAAAGGGAGGGTGGTCAAATTGAGAGAGCGTTGTTGAAGAATGTGCTTGGAGATATATGTTGAAATTGGTATGGGCAAAATGGACTTATATGAAAAGGACTTTGAAACATATATGCTGGATGCTCCTGCGGCTTGCTATTCTAGGAAGGCCTCAGAGTCAGAGTATTCACATCAAGACTACAATTTGAAGGTAAAGTTTCGGAAATTCAATTGCTCCCTACTATATTAATGTGCTAAATTGTAAAACTGCAGTGCACCCCTGCTATATTTCATCTCTCTTTTGTCTTTACAGGTCAAGAAGTTTTTGAAAGAAGAGAAAGAGCCCAAGCAGCGAGCAAAAGCTTTTGGAGGTTTGTGCTGGTATTGATCTCAATTCATTCCTGGATTATTCACATTTCCCCTACTTGTTGCTAATTTTTCATTATTATTCAATCGTGGGTTGTCTGATGTTTTTCCCTGTAGTTTTGGTCATTTCCTAACTACGATCTTTTGATGCAGAGAGTGCAAAACGAGTTTTTGGTTTATCAAAAGCAGTTGCTTGAGGAGACATCTAGATGTAGTGCTTTGTTGGAGGACAAGGTACTATTTGCATCCACAACCTTGCATAGCTTACTCATTTGTCTTATGCCTATAGTAATAGATATAGACCGGAGCTGCTGATTGCTGTGTTTTTTGAAAAACAGATTGATGTAGGAAGTGGACGTGTCCAAATTGACAGAGCATGGTTGAAGGATGCTAGTGATCCGCGTGTTGAACTGGTGGAATCCCTCAAGATTGATTCCATCAAGTGAAAAGAATAAGCTGAAGGTCAAGCTTGGAAGATTCGACTTCTCCTTACAATCTAAAGTTGCTCTACTGCAAAACTGTAGCACATTTGATGGATTTGAATTCCTTTTTGTTTATGCAGGTGGAGAGTTTGGTGACAGTGAAGGGTATATAGGCTCATCTTTTGCGTCGCAAAAAGACGGACATGATTTGAATCAGAGAATAATTGGTGAGCGTAATCAATGACATGGTCGGCATGAAGCTCAAACTCTTTCTAATGCAATCAAAGTAAGGTTCACAACATGCAGTTGATGCACAATGGGAACATGGATCATGTCATGTGAGCAGACATGGTTGTTGGTAACTGTGTTTGAAACGGAAGAGATATGACATATCTTCACTATATACTTGAAGTTCATTTGTTTCTGGCCCCTAAATACAATACTCATGCATCTAAGTGGGTGAAAACACAATCTGCTGGTCGTTATAGAAAGCTAGATTATGTATTATAAAGTATACAAGGTGCAAATCAAAATATCATAAAAAAATCTAGAAAAGGAAAACAATCAAAACAATGCAGTTACTAGGGGCCTCAATCGGCCTTTACAGGTTAAGAAGGGGCGACAGTCCCCTCCCCCTTACAAATGTATTGAGTGTTTTCTTTAAAAAAACCGTTCAAGGCTGTCCAAGCAATGCTTTCTCAAAACCACGCCCATGTTAGTATTGTAAGGCCCACATGGGTTTAGATTTGTGAAGATATCAACACTTCATTAAAATATGTTTAGCTCAAAATTAAAATATTTGTTCAAGTTTAGTGAACAATAGTTATGAAATTGGCGTTCATTGGTGTTCTTTGTCACTGCTGTTCTTGCTGCTAAATTTCTGTGTATCTCCAGATCATGAAAACACAAAGCACATTGCGATCAAGTCTGAAAATTGGCGGTAATACACTCGAAAATGAGGAGCATCCTATGTTTGAGTTTGTGCTTTCTCTTGAGAGCAAACTTGAGAACTTATGACCTTCTGTTTTTTCCCCTTTGTTTTTTTTTTTTTTTTTTAAAAAGGATGATAATCATTTCCTTCATTTATAAAACATAGCTATGCACTATACACTGAGAATTAAGAAGTGTCCGTACCAAGAGACAACCCCCCTTCTAGGAAGGGTTGCTCTCTTGCATCCCTTCGTAGACAAACCACCAAACACAGTGAAGTCGTAGAATGTCAGAGTACCTGTTTGATGCCGCAGGAATGAACTCCAACAAGACCGGCATGAAAGGTGGAACTTCTTTCTTTCTCTCTTCTTTCTTTTTCTTTAAATCATTGAATTGACAATCGATGCTTTGTAAAAAGGGTGCTTGCGCCATGAAAATTGACATCAGAACTTAATTGTTTCAGCATATATAGTTAAACACCATGAAAGCAGATAGGAGCATGGATACAATACCATCCATCTAAACACATCCCTCTCACCCATTTATGTTGAGGAGGGTTCTTCATTTCACCTCGAGTACGTGATAAATCTTTAATTTTGCTATTTCATTCCCTTGATTTTACCACTCGTCCTCGCACATTTCCTTGATTCGGTGATATATTTGTTCGTATTTGGCCCTTTAATTACCAATAAATCTCTTATTTGTTTTTTTTAGGCCTTTCAGCCTTAATTTGAGGAAATGTTACGGTCAATGACTTAGAGATATGAGCAAGAAGCAATATTTTTAGGGGTGTTCATCGTTCGGGTACCCGAACCAAAAGACATTTCGGTTCGGGTACCCAAAATTTCGGGTCGGACGGATGGCGAACCGTATCCGAACCGAAAACTATCGGGTACCCAAATATAATTTCGGTTCGGGTTTTTGGTTACCCAATAATCTAATTTTTGTGAACTTTTTTTTTTGGCAAGCAATTTTGTTACATGTTAATCCAAACTTTTTTGTCCCCCTTTTTTGATAATTGTTGTAATTTCCTTAAAAGGTCAACTCCTTATTTATGCCCTAAATCATATGCATACCTAATTAGTAATTAACCATTCTTGTTTGTGCCACAAAATCAAAATACCATACAACATCATCATATAACAATCAAATTTCAATTACTTCATACTTCGAAATTAAAGTTCATTAATATCGTACTTTAGCGTCATACCATGCTCACGGTCCACATGGTTAGAACTCAAGCAATCCAAATCAAAAATACTAAATTACTAATATGCTAAACATCCCGACCAAGCAATGCAACACATCAAAGTTTTAGTGTTATTAAAAAAAAAATTAAATTTTTTTTAAAAAATTGGGTTTTCGGGTACCTGAATTTGTAAATTGACCGACCCGTACTCGAACCAAATATCCGAAAAAAGTATCGATTCGGGTACCCGAACCGAATATTTCTAATATTTTGGTTCGGATACCCGAATTTTTGAATCGGATATCGGGTTTTCGGTTTGGGTATATGGTTTTGGATCTTTTTGAATACCCCTAAATATTTTAGAGAAAGAAGTTTGAGGAGTCGACAGTGAAGTCCAAGAGCCAAGTTAAAAGCTGTTGGAGTTTGAAGAATACCTGGATGTGGAATTGCCCGGACCTTGTCGCCTGCAAAACGTATGCCCACGAACTGGTGCTACTAGAGTCACCATCTATGCTTCACACTCAAAACCCGAGCCTTGATCGGACGGTTAGGCTTATGTGAGAGAACAGGGAGTATTAGATTACTAGGGATGTTTTACTACTTAGGATAATTCAAACCATGAATCACCCACCCTTGTATAGTGGCACATAGCCACAGAATATAATCTTGCAAATCAATGTGTCATAAAGGTTGATTAATACATAATTAAACCTCTATTATAACAGCCAAATCAATCCATGATTATGGCCATTAAACTTGTGACCGTTACCGGCCAACAGCTCCCCCTCGGTCACAAGTACCATGAAGCTCATACCTCTCTGCCAATGACATCCCTCACACATCATATGGGAATTGAGCATGTGACCAAAAACAAAACCATTAGTGCTATAAGTCACCATCTAACTGACATAACACCTTCATGAAACATCAATATCCCGAATCATTCAAATACATCACCAATGGCATACAATGTCCCTTTGTGCTTGATATATCGATTGATTATATACTAAACACAATCGCCCGAACTTGAGATGGTGATGAGGAAATGACTCTTCCTGAGACAATCACAATAATTCATCACAACATAACTGCTTTCCTAATGTGCTTCGCTGGACCGTATATATCTTAACCCTTGGATAACACATGGAGGCAGCAACATCAAGCTTTGACTTCATATTATAACTCTAAGTTGAGGAGTATTGCCAATGAGGGTCACACGGGGATAAAGAAAGGGAACTCGCTTATCACTCATCAGATAGGTCGACTTTCAGCATACACAATATGATAGTGTGCCATGGCATACCTCCTCCTAAACTGGGCATGTCACTCTTCTATACCATACGAATCACAGGCTTGGCTTTTACCTAAAAACCCAACCTGAGCTGCTAGACTAACACACCCAATGTTAATCTCAATACTCAAGATTCGGTTATAGGGCTTCAATATGAAAACTTATTTTATATCCAACTCCCTCGAGTCTCATCTTAGACTTACTACAGCAACTATATTTTCCATTCGTAATAGTATGAATAATCAATATTGCACACCTAGTGCCAATATGATCTAGTCTCATCCTACCCGCTACTCAAGCGTTAGGGCGATTGCCTATGTGACTAGACCAATCAGAAGTCTGGTGACATAACAATATGCCTTATAATGTACTTGTATATTTATGAACATTTGAAAAAGGAACATCATTCTTTATTTCATAAACAATTAATGCAAGTAATGTCCATCATACACTTAGATACATCCAAAAACTAAGTCCTACAAAGACCTAAACTCATCATATGAGCTTTAAAAGCGTCTCTAAGAATAGGCTTAGTTAAAGGTTTCTGCTATCATCCTACTTGTAGATACATACTTAGGGCCTGTTCTTTTTGTGGGAAAATGAGGGTGAGTAAAAGGTTGAAGTGGGTTGAGGTTGGTTGAGGTGAGTTGAGGTGGATTAAAGTTGGTATTTTTTTCGAGGTGGGTTGAAGTGGGTTGAAGTTGGTATATTTTTTTGTGGTGGGTTGAAGTGGGTTAAAATAATGAGAATGTAATTATGTGTGATAATTTATGAAGTTATTGTAATTTTTAGTACATTTTTTCGCTGAATGGTAATTTCACAATTTTGTAACTATTTTTCTGGAAGTTGGAGGCCGGTACAACTTGTCAATTATTTTTAACGATTTGGGTTATAAAATTTATCGATGAAAACTTTTTGTATACGTGCCTTTTTTTTCATGGGTAAATTTGAAAATACTAACCTAAACTCACTTGAACCTATTTTAACTCACTTCCACTATCAACTAAAGTTCAATTTATGACATTAAAAAAATTCAACTACTTCAACTGACATCACCCTACTTTAACCCACCTCACCCTGTTACCCACCCCAATTTACCGACGATAATAACAGGCCCGTATTTGAAAAATTCAGATGTAACAAAAGAAAATAGTATGATCGTAAGTATTACAAAATATGTCAGCAATATAGATTTGTTGTTAATTTTTAAATGTAGGAGTTGGTTGAAAATATAACATTAGTTTTTTTCCTAATTTTATAAAATACAAAAAAATAGGTTGTGAAAAATAATAAAAATATGATATAATTTGAAAAGCGTGTGATAGCAAAATATGATGATGATAATTTAAAAATTAAAATAGAATTGTATCTAATCAATACTGTCTGATGCATCATGATAATCAACAAAATGAAATCGCATCTAATCAATTCAAAATATTAACCTCAACCCATTTCAACCTCCTTTCATTAGTTTAACCAAGTTTAATTTATCACATCAACAAAATTCAACCCACTTCAATGTACTTCAACCACCTCAACCTACTTCAATATATCTTAACATACTTCACCTTTTTACTCACCCCAAGTTACTTATAAATTTTCATCATTTTCAAATCATACTACTTTGTAAAAATAATTAAATCTCACATGACACTTTATAAATTATTAAATTTATGAAGGGGATTGAAATTGGTTGAAGTGGGTTGATGTAGGTTGAGGTTGGTTGAAGTGGGTTGAAGTAGGTTGAGGTTGGTATTTTTTTTTCAAGTACGTTGAAATGGGTTAAAGTTGGTTGAAGTTGGTTAAAGTTGGTAAGTCTGAAATAACCTACGAAAAGAACAGGGCCTTAATGGAAACTTCTTTCTCCTTTATGGTGTTTCGTACAAAATGATAACACCTCTTAATATGCTTAGTCTTCCTGTGGAACTTTGGATCTCTTATAAATTGGATAGTAACAGTATTATCACATAACATTTCTACAGGATCATTAACCACGAGAGTAAGATTAAAATCTTGTAGAAAACTCCTTAACCATATTGCCTCTTGAGTGGCAAGACAACAAGTTATATACTCTGCTTCCATAGTCGAAAGTGCTATGCAGTATTGTTTCTTACTGCTCCAAGATATTGCTCCCCCGCTTAGGGTAAGCACATATCTTGAGGTAGACCTAGATTCGTCTAGATCACCACCCCAATCAGCATCTGTATATCCTCTCAATTTAAGATCTCCACCTTGCTAGTAAAGGGCCAGGTCACTCGTACGACGCATGTAACGAAAAATCCTTTTGACGGTTTGCCAGTGTGTAGGCCCTGGGTTGCTGTGGTAACGACTTACCAAACCAACCGCAAAGCAAATATTTGACTGTGCACACAACATGGCATACATTAGACTTCCTACTGCACAAGCATAAGGAACATTGTTCATTCTCTCATTCTCTTTGTCTGTCATAGGATACTAGTCGAGACTTAAGGTTAAACCCTTCTCAAATGGAGTGTCCACGGGTTTAGAGTAATGCATTCGAAAACGTTCTAAGATTTTGTTAATGTATGCCTCTTGGCTTACAATAAGAAGCTTCTTAGAACGGTTTCGAGTTTTCTCTGCGCCTAGGACATACCTGACCTCACCCATATCCTTCATCTCGAAAACGAAGGACAAGCACTACTTAGTGGTTTGGATCATCCTTATGTTGTTTCCAATCAGTAGTATGTCATCAACATATAAAGTAAGAAACATAATCCCTAAGTAAAAAACATAACCCCTTTTGTAGTTTCATTGATATATACACAGTAATATTCAGAAACTATGTTTGAACCAAAAGAAATAATGGCTTCATGGAATCTGAAATGCCACGTTTCTTTTTCGTTATTTCTCCTCCTCTTTTTAATATTTCAATTCCTCTATTTTTGCTGGCAATTTCCACGTCTTCGCCTCCCCCCTCTTCATTACTATCATGGATTCTTCTGTTTTGTCCATTTCTCTCTCATCAAGGGGTGAATGAATGGCAGTAAAAGAGCAACCACCTCCCTTCCTCATCGGTTGAATGAAGAAATCGAACATGGCGGCCATAAATCGAGACTTGAGGTTCAGGCCAAGGTTTTATTTTCGTTTTTTCCCCTTCTTATATTCGCATATCTGTTTTGTTGGCTCGAGAAGTTCATTAATATATTTTAATTGTTGGGTTATGTTAATTTGAGTTGAATTGCGATTTGCCATTGAAAGTTCACATTGTTGGGTGCAAATTCGAGTTTTATTCTCATCTCCTTGACTCATCTTGCCATCCTCTGTTTCCCTTAGATTTGTGGTTCACTTTGCTTTCCCCTGTTTAGATAACTGTTTAGGTGATTTCGGTTATTGCATTAGGTCGAAAGCGCTGATGGAGAATCAAGATCATTAGAAGAATTTTGAGTTATGAACTTATGATCGATCATTGATCTCTGTTTATCACATCCACATTTGGGTTCTTGCGCTTTTTTGGTATCTATTTCTCTGATGATTTGAGGTCTGCTGCTAAAGTGAGAGGGGAAGGGGAAGGGGGTGCGGAAAAAAGTATCAGAGTGTTCAACAATCAAAGTCAGCAAAAATCGAAGATTGTACTGCGGCAAATATTGTTGATGGCGAGCAGAAAAGAAAGGTCGAGATGAAGATTGAGTTCTCAGCACTCCCAATGGCGAGCCAGTTGGCTCACCGGCGAGGGACTATCTTTGCAATATCATTCATCCCTTAAATTTTTTGACTCATAATTTTTACTCTCTCTAATAAAAGGCTCACTACTTTGATCCACTAAATAAAATAATATATATAAACCTACTTTATAACACACAACCTTCTTTTTTAAATTCAAAAAAAGAAAAACCAACTAAAATTTTTTCAAAAAACCAAAAAAGCAAGGAAAAAATGTAGGAGTCTGGCTTGGGCTCGTGAGCTTGACTCGCAAGCCGACGAGCGGCTTGCCCACTGCTGAAGGCACGAGTGGTCCAAAATCCCGCAAGCCTCAATTTTGGTCCATGAACCAACCATTGTATTTTGAAAGTTTTTCCCATTTACCACTGTGTTTTACTTTGTTATCAACATATTACTATGTTTTTATTTGTTATCCCAATTTGCAAAGCCTATACAATACACCTGAGAGCACATACTCTCAGAAGATACATCAGTATATAAATATTACAAAATAAAATATAAGATAAATACATCCAAAAAATATACAAATAAAAATATGAGAGCACGTATTCTCAGATATACCTAATATATTGCAATTACCATTGCATTAACTTGTTAACCTGTAATGATGTGTAGACTTCCAATTGTTTGTTTTTTTTTTGCAGAAAAATATCTTGAAAGAAGGAAACTAAATTAAAAAAATAAATGTTTATTTCAAATAACAAAAAATTAAATAAGAAATTCCACCCTAACCCTAGCACCACCCAATCTACAGGGCTTGGCCGGCAATCCATCATTAGACTTGCTGCTGCTGTCGAGTATGCTGCTGGCCAGAAGTCCGCCTAAGTAGGGCCCTGTTGTGGGTTATGGTTGAAGGTTGGGCAAAGTGAGATTGAAATAAAGGCCATGCATGTTGGGTGAGGGTGGTGGCATTGCTAGTGTCGTCGACAAGCTTCCGGCCTTGCTAATGCCACGACAACGGTGCAAGAGGTAGGGAGAGGAAGTATTGTGCGACAACTCAATATTTATATCATACTCTTAGGAACACGTATTCTCAAGAGCCATATCAGCAAATATATATTATAAAATTAATATATGAAAATTATACGTGTGAAAAATATATACATATGGATAATGAGAGCATGTGCTCTCGAGAGCGCATAAGAAATTCCCACGACAACTAAGGTTCGAACAAGAAAGAGGATGGGTGACTGACAATGGCGTAACGGTAGAGAGGTCAGCAGACGGTGGGTTGTCCGCGGGCTGGCAATGAACCTGGGTGTGAATAGCGAGACCACCGATGGTCGGGCAACGGCTAGTCCGGCGCGGCGGGGATGTTAGCGCCGCGTAGGTTCTTCATTTTATTTTTTTTTTGAAAATTTCCTAAATGTTTTTCATATGATTTAATATTATTTTTCAGATAATATGATCTCACATGTCGCAACCCATCAACGTCATACGCCATTACGCCTACAGTATGGAAACTCGCAGGGCACATAATTTGAATATTCATAGCTCAACGCTAATGCTCAATCTACGCTATAAAGTTTTGCAAAAGCATATTTCCCACGGGCCTTTTTTTGGTTTTCTTTTTGGGGGGGGGGGGGGGGGGGGGGGGGAGTCGTCACGAATTTTGTAGCACCGCCCAAATGCATTGTCGATGAGATATGGTCTAATGATGCGGAATGAGATCGTTAGACAAATTATAGCCCTTTTACAGACTATGGACATATTCGGCAATAGCATTTTAGATAACATTTAGTATTTTGATTAAGTCAATATATTCATCAGGTAATTTTTAGTGTTCAGTGATATAATATTTTGACTAGCATTTTAATTAGCATTTAGCATTTTAAGCAGCATTTTTGAAAAGCTAATAGTATTCATGTTTGACATTTAAAAGTAGCATTTTATTTTTTTGGGCCAAAAATTATCCTTTGGAAATTTTATATTTGAAAATTATTTATATTCTCTTATATCAATTTACATTAATCAGCTAATGCAATAGCTAAATTTACCGAACACATTAATTTCAACTGCTCATCTAAACAGCTATCCGCTAACAGCTAAATTAGAAACGCTATCTGTTACCTGAACCACTATTATCTACCTGAATCATTATCCGCTACTTAAATTGCTAATTTTGCCGAACAAGGTCTATAACTGAAAATATAACAATTAGTAGAACATATATCCAATTTACACGTATGCGTCTGTGAAATTATGCCATCCTAGTTTTGTGGCGTGTGCTTTTGCACAGGATTTCTAAATTTCATAATCACAGTTTAATTTTTTGGGAAAGTATATTTAGAATTCCCCCCCCCCCCCAAAAAAAAAAACTTGCTTTATACGTTTAAATTAATAGAATCTTTTTTTTGCTTCATAGCTTTTGATTTTAAAATTTAAATTAAGATAAAAGCGGAGGGGAAGTAATTTGAAAATTAAAAAGGGCGTATTTAGGCAGATTATAGTTCCAAAGCAAAATTGTATTGCTACAAAATGAACTAAAAGTATATTAGAAAGGCAACTGACTCTAACCCAGAAGACGAATTTACACACCTGCCTTCCCTGAAATGCCTGACGCCACCTCATGAATCTACACATTGACTAAAACACTATGAAGAAACTAATTGCTTCATTCAAACCACGTCGGCATTGCTGCTATCTGGATTTTGCTCACCTCTAGCACTTCACCGGAACAAAAGCTTACCTCTGCTTCATCTTGGAGCCATGCAGAAATGGGTTTATATCTTCTTGGTGGCCGATATTATTACCAATACTGAGTTCTGTATATATTCTAGCTTCCGTATGCAGGGAAGACATGGTCAAGAATGACGTGGATTCTTGTGATTTTTCATCACAGGATCTTACAGCATTGCAATATGCTTCCTTTTTTTCCTTCCCCCCCATGTCTTGGGTCTATTAGATCAAACATTTTGGTCATATAAATAAGAGCCCACACTCAGAGGAATCTCCTAAATCTCCGAGTCGTAGCTTGATACGAGCGCATAAGAAGTCCAACACCAACTCCGATACCAAGGCACATACCAAGACCAATGCCAACACCGACTCTTACCCCAGCATTGAACCAGGACAGTTGACCATCCTCTCCGTCGTAAACCTCTTCTGGATACCAGCCGTGTGCAATTTTCCCGTCTGTGTCGTACTCATCTACAGTCTCGTCGAGCTGGAATGCCATTTCACAAATTCAGTCCAGAGAATCAAACATCACAGAGACAGCAGACAAATAGAAGTCAAATAATCGAATATCTCGTAATAAAAGGGGTCGGAGGGATACACAACACTTCTTACAGATAATTAAATAACTCTCTAAGACAGAGACAGCAGACGAATGGAAGTCAAATAATCAAATATCTCGTAACAAAAGGGGCTGGAGCCTTAGAGGTGCACAACACTTTCTTACAAATAATGGAATAACTCTCTTAAGTAATGCAAATTGATTGCTAAACCATTTGACTTGAAACAAGAAGAAAACTTTGGTTCAAAAGCTCCAAGCAGAGACACCAATATTGAAACAAATCCATGCATGCACAGGCAAAGCAGCACCCCCAATGAGGAAGATAAAAGAAAACCACAAGCTTTCAGGAAATAGTTCTCTTAAAAACATTTGTTGGATGATGGGTTAGTAACGAAACTGTAGCTGCAGTGGAGGGAGGATTTCCCATTTACGTTCAGGTGAAGTTGCCACGGCCCTATGTGCCACTCCTTCAGTGGGGGAGTGGGAGGAGACGGCACCAAGCTATAAGGTCCTTTCTTGCCCTCTTAATGGAGTCACAAGCCATCAGCAAGAATGCTTGAACTCAACTTTAACATGCAGTAGGAGTCCCCTCTGAGGAGGGAAAGAGGGAACAGGGTGGCCGTTTGAGTGGGGTGTTGTGGGGCAGGACAGAGCACTGTCAATATCAAGATATCCAGCGTCCTGCTTCCAAAGCAAATGCATCCAGTGTCCAACAACCCATGCACAGCAAACAAAGGATCTCTTTGATGGCCAGGCCAAGTCCCATCCGAAACCGTCCACCTTGAAATTTCTAACTATGTGAAAGGCATCTATCCTGAATATTTGCCTATGTCCATTTCAGAACCACATTATTGCCAAATCACAGAGGGCTACTCACTGGATTCTTGACAGATCCTATGCCCACATATGCATCTTCAAGAAATGAACAGGACAACAGACGTTATGAATAAATGCCATGGAAATTAGGTACTTGAATCATCAAGATGCCGACTTTACAATGAGATTAGTCTTCAAGTAAAAGCCTTGAGCCTTGACTCCTTTGGTGCCCCAGAACATGATGCCCCCAACAAAAACTATTCTATATTCTGACAATTCCTGACATCTACCTCATATGCTAATGTCAGCAAGATGCATCTAAACTTGGAATTCCTCTCACACGCATGCAAGTGGCGTTAATCACAACACTTTATCAGCAAAACATAATACATCATACGGAGCAACAGTACATATACATCACACTAAAAAAAATCCCATCTAAATTCAATAATTAGCATTTTGTCCGATGAAATGGATTAAAATTAGAGCAAAACAAAAAAAGATAATCAAATTACCTGTAATTTCCGATGGCGAATCAGAGTATTAGCAGTCTTCTGAGCCTTACCCGTCTCGTCATCAACCTCCGGGATCGCATCCAAAGTGCAATACCGGGGATGCTTCCGGCGGGGGCTAATATTAATCGTCTTCGTCAAAATCACCGGCGAATCAGAGCATCTTCCGGCGATATAAACCTCAATCGACGGCGACGAAATCCCGAGCTTCGGCTGGAAAAACGCCGACGCGCCGCTAGAAATGGTTGATGCCGCCGTGTAGCACTCCATATTCCACTCAGATTCCAGCCTCTCGAGGGACCCACACAGTAGCAAATTCTCCTTCTCGTACACCTCGAACTCCACTCCGCCGTTGATTCTGACGATGTCAGTGCTGACGTAGGTCACCTCCGACGCCTCTCTGTGAACGCGATCCCCCCGGAGAGTCGACGACGCCGTTTCGGACGCCGGAACGCGGGAGCCATTGATCTCGAGGCAAACGCCGAACTCGTCGCGCAGTTGCCGGAGAGTGAGAAATTCCGGCACGGAGTCGATGGCGCACGGCGAAATTCGGACGTAGAACAGCCGGATTTCGAACCAGAATGACGCCGGAGATTTCGGAGACCCGACTCCATGGCCGTTGCCCGTTAATCGGTACAATTTCGATGGCTTCGTTGTCGAAGACAGCGTCGATTCGATTTCTTCTTGTAGTTGATCCATCGGCAGGGGAAAGAAAATCAAAAAGGGGCAAGAACTGTGGGGAAAATTGAATCGAAACCAACGAATTACGAGAGATTGTGATACATAATTAGGGTTTGGTTGGGAATCAGTGGAGGTAGTTGAGATGGCGATGAGGAAGAAATTGGGTGAAAAAGAGGAGAAACAGATATGGAGGAAGATAGTTGTGGAGAGAGATTTTTTAGGAGGGGAGAGACATTGGAGTTGACGGAGGGTTCCGTTTGACTGTCTACAACGTACGTACGATGTCCCAATTTGCTTTCGTTTCCGAGTTCTTTTTAAACTACTTTTTGCCCATACTTTTTATTATAATATTTATTTTTTTTTTGGGGTCAGGGTAAAACAAGTATAAGAAATTTGATCTTACCCGTCTGGCTTTTACTTTGGTTCTGCATTTGAGAACTTTTAATTTACATTAATTCATTAGGGAATTCGACATCTAAGTTTATTATTTGTTTCAATTATTTGACTAAGGGTATGCTTTTTCTATATTTATAATGAGTAACTTATTACTTATTAGTATTAATCAATATTGATGAGCATCATTCAGTGTTAATAAGTAATGATGAATACTAATTAGGACTGATATTCTGAGTAAAAAATATGATTAAGTACTAATCAGTATTGACTGTAAATATTAAGTACTTATGATGATTTTTTTTAAAAAAAATGCCTTAAGTGTCTATTCACTAGCAATTGAATTACAATAGCTTCATGCTCCTAAATCAACTTTTGATAATCTAAACGACTATATATTCCTAACGAAGTTAATTTTGTTGACAAAGTTTGTTTGAAACGGGTGACCAATCGATTTGTCATATCAAGTTACTAGCAAATAATTGGGCAACTTTTTATTAGCAATGTCGTACATATATATGAAAAAAAAGTATAACCGTGTAATTCACGTATGTAAAAATATAATCATTCATTTTCAAAACGGTGAAAGAATCAAATTTATTAAATATTATGAGTTTCTTTTTTTAAAAAAAAAAAAACTATGCTACCAATAAAATCACACATATGATTATCTTTAACTAAGTGTAATCCTTGAAATTTCAAACCTTTAAAAAAAATCTCAACAGTAAATATTAAGTTGATCATGTATTATTCAAGTGGGCAAATATATGCTACGAACGAAAATTTCAACATCAATTCACGACAAATTTTATAGTTTATTAATTTACATGCATGCTTAATCCGATATATATTTGTGTTTTTCTATTTCCACAACATTAGACAAATTCTCCAGTTCTTTATTCTACTAATAGAATATAAAGCAATATGTTATACACAAACTATTTAAGCTCGAGGAAAATTAGACAAGTTCAATATCTAAATAAGTGTTTTTATCAACAAAACTTAAAATTCAATTATATCTATTAGGCCTTAAGTATCCCACTACCAATTACCAAAGACTATATCATTTTAAATTTGGCTTGTATTTGTCTCTTTTGTAAAGATTTTTCCCATCTGTTTCCCAACGTTGTTTTTCTCAATTATTTTATTTTATCCCTTTTTGTGTGTGCCTTTTTTTCTCAATTATAGAGAGGTGTGTGATTGTGTGAATCCTGTCAGAATAAGAGCAGAGGAGCTTCGTTGAGTTTTGTCTGCTGTATGGCGCGAGCTGGGTCGCACACGTACTAACGCGACACACACTGTGATTTGGTGCGTGGGCTTCTTTAATCTTCAATTCAATGTAAGACCTACTCATAACATGACAATTTGCTGAGCCACTATGCCTCTTTTTGTTAAAAAAAAAAAATTAAAATAAATCGTTGTCTCCTTGTGGCGTACATGTGTTATTTT
This sequence comes from Carnegiea gigantea, assembly GCA_029747015.1. Lineage (NCBI taxonomy): Eukaryota > Viridiplantae > Streptophyta > Magnoliopsida > Caryophyllales > Cactaceae > Carnegiea > Carnegiea gigantea. Next base: position 140,124 of record JAKOGI010000524.1, on the reverse strand, counting down.
TAATTAAAAAAGAAAAGTTTCATGGACAATAACACACAGTAGGCGTTACCATAAGTTTTGGTGACTAAAGCCGAATTGCATCCAATCAAACAGTTTCGATTTTTGATTTTGATTCTAAACACTTAAGAAGTAGTCCAAACGTCTTAAATTTGATATGCTATTTTAGAAATAGGAATAGAATCAGGAACTAGTATTTGTCGTATAGTTTGAGATTTTTCATACACTTTTTGTATTTGTGATAACCTTTTGTGAGTTTCTACAAATTTTGGGTTACTTGTTTTATACAAATAAATGTGACAATTACGCTAGCCCATATGATGGCACTTACACCTGTTTCTACATAGCAGGGGCTCTTTCTGCAGTTAGCAAGTTGCTGCCAGATGGGTCGCTAGGTGGGCCGTAAGATTCTCTAATGGGCCTTGGCCCATGACGTGTGCTTTAAGGAAGAAGCCCAAATCGCAAACATTGCCAACCTCCCATTTTCGTCTCCTTCCCCTTCAATAATGCCTGCCTGGTCTGGGTCCCTTACTAGGCCCAATGGGTCGAATGGGCGTCCGAGGTTTCAAATCAGCTTTGGTCCCAACACCCAACCTTCCGATTCCCTCCCATGATTATGTCTTGTTCCCAGCTCAACAGAATCTTTGGATACTACCACCATTAATACGGGATAACACCTATTTTTATATTGTTTCATTTTGTCAATATGGGACAATATTTATTTTCATACACAAAAAGTAGTCCGTTACTTTCTAAGAAAAGTACATGTACAATTAAATGTAAGTTGAACCAAAATCTGGATGAATTTCATAGCTTACACGTTGAGGTAGCTAGAATATTCCACTTTCATAGTTGTATGTTGTATTATGAACCAAAATATGATTGATTTAAGGAAATAAAATTTAAACCCCAAAACATACATTAAAACAAATGACTTATTTATGCATATAAATTATTTGAAGCTTATTTCATATACTTTCTTCTAATATCTCAGACTAAAGAGAATCCATAATCCTCGATATTTTTAACTCAAATTTTAATGGAAACAAACAGAATTGCATATATATATATATATATATATATATATATATATATATATATATATATATATATGTTGCACTGATTTCTACAACTATAAGTTATTTTCACAAAATCTTTGTGGGTCTCTTGGAATCAGACCCTTCACGGACAAGGATGCCAGTAGAGATAAGATTACCTACCTTTGGATTTCCCCAAACCTTATAAAAGCGAAACTCACACTAAGAGCTCATGTTGTTGAATTGTACTGATTATATAGACATTCCTACAGAGAGAAAACCAAAACCAATAATACAAATTTATAAATTGATACAGAACCTAAGAAATTACGTAAACAATAGACAAATAAATTAATCGACCGTAACACAAATGTAGAACACAAAGATAGCTGTACACAATAGACGAGCAAGTCATACAGTCTACATAAAATTGTTTAAACTTTTTTTTAAAAAAAAAAATATTGATCAAAAGGAGGAAAACTATAACCAAACAAAATACTATTAGCCACATACTAAGAAAAAGCCATCCACCAACAAAGTAGAAAAGCATAAATTGTGGTGATGAGGTGATCAAAGTTTTGGATGTCAAGTAGCTTAGCTAACCAGTACAACTAAAATGATGAGAAACCTTGAAACCAACTCCAAAACTCACCTAAGCTATAGATTTTTCACTTCCCAAATATGGCCACCCTACCCTTTGACTTCATTTTTTAAAATAAAACATAACGATTTTATTAATAATACATCAATCGGCACTTGCTATGAAAATCGTGAATGAACATTGTAAATTGTAAATGTAAAACATAAATGTAAAATTCAACTTTTAAATAACTAACACAAATCTTAATGACGCTCGGCTTCGAAAGTATGACAGTCTAATTGTCATAAATAATCTTCCATGACTTTACATTTTTACTTTTGATGGAGAATCTCACCATTTGCGTTATAGAGATTTGAAAATCGATCTCATCCAATATCTTGGATCAAATCAATTGAATATAACTCTCATAAAAAAAGAGGCTAATACTCCTATAAAAGGATAAAATAAAACTATAAAGATACAAACTTAACTTGTAAAAAAATTAGTATTAAACTACGGATTATTGTATAAATCAATGATTTTATTCTTTTATGGGAATATTAGTCTCGTTTGTTTAGAATTCCATATGGCATAGATTGTGATGTTGTACCACCTGTTGGATAATAATCAATGATTTTTTTGGAGGATTATAATCAATGATTTATATAATAATCGATAAAATAATGGGGAGATTGTGATGTTGTGCCACCTGTAGGACAATCATCAATCAGAATTTCCATATGGCAAAGATTTCTCAATGTGGTGGAACAAGTTAACTAATAATTTAATGGTAGTTTTTGTCTCTTTGTTGTTATAAATATCAATATCATTATCACTTTAAACACAAAGAAATTTGGTCATAAGGGTGTGCAATAACAATTTCATATGCAGGCCATACTATACTATTTGGTATAATTTTTTTTTAGTCATGTGACAATTTTATTAATGTGTATTTTAATTTGTCATACAGACAGATTTTACTCTGTGTCCTTTTGTGGCGTGTGATACATAATAGTCCTAGAATATCATACATGAATTCATTCTTACATTGTACTCTTAGAAATATATACACTCACAAGTCATACAAATACATGTGAATTAAAAAATTTCATACGATAAATTCACATTAAAGGAAAAATATGTCACGTGACTTGTGAAAGTATGAATTTTCTAGAGTAAAGAGACTTCAGAGGTTGATCTCACGGGAAGATTTTCTCCCGACATAAAATCTCATGTGGCGCTAGCGGGCTTTCCCCAATCTTGCCAAGTTTGCTAGTAAGCATGCCCGACTATCCGGAAAGTTCTACAATACTTTCAAGGGACAAGAATTCAAAAGGTTATATGGCACCCCCAAAAAATTTCACAACTATCAAGAAGGTCCCGAAACAAGCTCCAAAAACTCAGCCGTGCTGGGCCGGGCTTTGTTGTAACCAATTTACCAACCATGAGTGAAATTGCTTCTAATCGTCACATATATTTTAAGGAAGGTAAATTATTATATTAACAGCAGCTTCTAATCGTCACCTATATTTTTTTGGCCATGCGTTTGTCACGGGGGTGATATTTAACTTACGCTATGCTAACATAACTGTCCTATCAGCCTATCTACTTGTATAAGTATTTGTTGGAATATCTAAACCTTTTTAAAACCCACAAAAGAGGAACTTACAATGAAGATTATTATTGCATTCTACTAATTATTAACCTAACTTTCGAGTTATATAGTTCGGGAAATATGATATAGACTTGAGTGAGCAAGTTGGTTGGATGATGAGTGCACTCATTCTCCCCCTCATGTCATTCATATCATAGAAACTAGACAACGATGCTTCTTTAATGCCTTTTTCTTTCAATTCCAACATTTCCAAGCAACACCACACACCCTTCTCTCTCTCTCTCTCTCTCTCTCTCTCTCGTACTCAACATTTCAGGGTTCGCAATTTCTTCATCATCTCCGCTTCAGATTCACAAATTAAAAAACATACAAACTTAACTGTACAGATTAAATGAAGGTATAAATCAAATTCCTCCTCCTTTTTGAAGCTTTATATTTTTCCTAAATTTAGTGATCAAACCCAAATATCCTACAAACACCCAGAAAGTATTTTCTTGAGCAAATTATTTTGTCATATGAGCAGTTATTAACATATATTTTGCTTACGTGACTATCAGGAGTATATACTCGCGGGTGTATGATATATGCTTTGTAATGTTTTGGTATTTGGACAGAAAATAGTGTTGAAATTGGAGTTGCATGATGACAAGGCCAAGCAGAAAGCTCTCAAGACAGTCTCTACTCTTTCAGGTACGTATGTTTTTCTCAATCCTTGGCATAACAAAGGGCTATAGATTTATTATGATATAAATTTTTCTTGGGTAAGACGGTTTTATATAAAATACCAATAACTTTGCTTTTTAATATGATTTCATATGAAAAGAATTTCTCTTGAGCAAAATTAACACATGGAAAATTTTTCAAAGTGAGCTTGAACAAAAATGAGGTTAGTATCATATATGTGAATATTACATGGTACCATCTTACCCAAACATTGGTATTTTTGAAAACACGTCATGTAGCACACTTTAATGCATGTGTCAAACCATCATACGTGTAATTGCCTCACTATTATGTGAATCCTATATGGTTCCCCTAAAATTTACATCGCTATGTATCGAGTTAGTTTAGCAGTCGTGTATTAGTTAAATGTGATATACATCTCTGACTGTCCACATTTGACAAGAATACTAGTATATCCAAACATGTTAACCTCATTGTACATACGTAATTAAATAAAAGATTAAAGTTTTTTGAAAAATACGCATGTATGTAGGGATTGAATCTATCGTGTTGGACATGAAGGCGAGGGAGATAATAGTGATAGGCACAGTGGATCCAATAAGGATGGTGAGTAAACTGCGAAAGCATTGGCCAAGCACGGCCATAATACTAGTAGGCCCAGCTAAGGAACCTGAGAAGGAGAACGAGGAAGAGCCGAAGAAGGAAGAGGAAGAGAAGAAAGAAGAGGAGCCGAAAAAGGGGGAAGAGAAGGCGGTCGAAGAGCCCAAGAAGGAAGAAGAGGTGAAGAAGAAGGGGAAGGAGCCAAAGAAAGAAGATGAGACCAACAACAACGAGGAGGAGTATGAAGAGAAGATCAAGCCAATTGACCCTTTCATGTTAGAGCTTGTCAAAGCTAATCATAATAACACTTATTATTATGCCCAAAGCATAGAGGAGAACCCTAATACTTGTGCTATTTGCTGAGCTGTGTTTGATTGGGTGATTCATCGAATGGCATGGTATGTGTTTCTCTCTTTGTTTATTGCATAAGGGAGACAAAAAGAGAGAATCATTCTTGAACAAACAATGCAAATTTAAATGTTGATGGGCAACTTTCTATGCCACTATTGTCACTTAGAATGCCAGTCTTCAATTTAAAGTAGCCACCTTTGAATTGTTATTTGTTGGGTTTATGGCCCAAATTTCTTTTACCAGCTACTTGGAATCTAAGATTATATTGTGTGTTTGAGATCTTCTATATTATGGAAATTATATTATTTTTATATTTTGGGTTGAAATTTTTTTTCTTTTTGGAAAGATGAGGTTTGGTGACTAAGATACCGTGGTGGCTACGGTTTCCTCATCCTAGCCTTCCTGCCCCTATATAGAGGGGACATACCTAGGATCTAAAATTAACTTGATCACTCCTGAATCCCTGAATACCAAAACACATTGAGAGAGATTACAAGAGAGATTGTAATTCTGCTGTGGGATCAAATCACTTGTTATGATTGTGATCGTTTTGTACTCTTCCTACTCATATAGTGGATTGATTGTGCTCGTCGCCGTCCGTGGTTTTTTCCCGCATTGGGTTTCCACGTAAATCTTGTGTGTCGTTGTTTTTGTTCTTGTTATCGCTCTTTAACTATTTCTGAATATCTGTTTCATCCTATTACTTTCGCTATTACTCTGCTCTATTTCCTAACAAGTGGTATCAGAGCCGATAGAGCGTTCGGCTAGGCGACAAAGGTGTGGCATAGTGGACCCCATGGACGAACTTGATGAAGTGACACGCAAGTGTTGATCGAGTAGTAATACGCGTGCTGCAGCGTGGCTCGATGGTATAGATAAGCTCTTGATGGTGGCTTAATACCTTAGTAAAGGCTTCCGCTCAAGGGGGAGCTTGTGCGTTGATGTGGTGCGAAAGAGACTCATGTGTAAGGGGGAGATTGTTGGGAATATCACATATGAGTAAAGAAGTCCTACATTGAGAGTTTGAAAAGAAAGGTCATGGTATATAAGTCAAGTAGGCTACTCCTCCTATTGCCAATTGGTTTTAGGATGGAACCTCACTTGGACTTGTTACCATAGACCTTGGTTGAAGTGGGCTCCTTCCTTGGATCACCCCAACAAGTGGTATCAGAGTTTTGGTTTAGGATTTCTTCAATTATGAAGGTTGATATTCATAAACTTGATGGGAAGATTAGTTTTAATCTCTGGAAGGTGCAAATGAGAGCAGTTCTCATTTAGCATGTGTTATGGAAGGTTCTGCAAGGACCCCATGTGAAACCTGGGAAGATAACTGATGAACAATGGGCAGCAGACCAAAAGAAGAGGCATGGATCATTGACGGACGAGGAATGAGAGGAACTGAAGTTGAAGGCACTTTCTACCATATAGTTGTGCTTGGCATCACATGTCTTACGAGAGGTGCTTGATAAGATAACTGCGGTGGATCTTTGGGTTCGGCTGGAGGAATTCTACATGACGAAGAGTCTCGTCAACAAGATCCGTTTGAAGAAAAGATTGTATACCTTTCGTATGGCTGAAGGTACCCCTGTCCAAAAGCATTTGAATGAGTTTAACTCTATTCTTGTTGATTTGGAGAGTCTGGATGTAAAGATTGAGGATGAGGATAAAGCAATTCTGCTTGTTGTGTCTTTACCCCCTCCTATAAACACTTTAAGGAGATTATGCTATATAGTAATTCTAATACTATATCGTTTGAGAATGCTAAGTCAAACCTGTTGTCTACGGAGAAGTTTGATCTTGACATTCATGCTGATTCTGCTGAGGAATTAGTAGTAAGGGGTAAAACAACTGAAAAGGGAAACGGTAATAAGAACCGTTCTAAGTCTAAAAATCCTCATGCTGGTAAGACCTGCAATTACTGTGGTAAATTGGGTTATATTGTTGCTAACTGTTGACAACTGCAAAAGAAGAGGGAGAAAGAAGAAGATAATTCTGATGAGCCTGTTGAAATTTCGTTTGCTGAATCTGATTCTGATGGTGACGTGTCGTTCGCTACCTCTATTGAAAGGGGAAGCGATTCTGATTGGATTTTTAATTCTGGATGTACCTATCATATGTGTCCTCACAAGGATTGGTTTTCAACATATGATCCAGTTGACTCAACTGTTGTTCACATGGGCAATAATGCCTAATGTAATGTAACTAGAACCTGTACTGTTAAAATCAAGACCCATGATGGTGTTATCAGGACTTTATCGAATGTTCGTCATATTTCTGACTTGAAGCGTAACCTCATCTCTTTGGGCACCCTTGAATCCAAGGGGTGCAAATATTCAGGTGAAGGTGGAGTTCTGAAGGTCTCGAAGGGCAGTCGGATTCTACTGAAGGGTTTGAGGTAAGGAGACCTCTATGTCTTGCAAGCATCTACTACGACAGGTTATATGAAGAAAGGTTCATATAAGTCATCTCCTAGAGCTAAGTTCAAGCATTGCTTGGACTTAGTTGGCATTCCCAATATTTGAGCACCCTTCAGGGCATTGCCCTCTGGGGGGGCGTCACCCTTCGGGGTGCGATGATGGTGATTGAGAGATGGTGTTGGATTTTGGTCCAAGGTGGAGATTATTGGGTTTGTGGTCCAAATCCTTTTTACCGACTACTTGGAATTTAAGATCATATTGTATGTTTGAGATCTTCTATATTATGAAAATTATATTATTTTCATATTTTGCGTTGAAGATTTTTTTCCTTTTTGGAAAGATGAGGTTTGGTGACCAAGATACCGTGGTGGCTAGGGTTTCCTCATCCTAGCCTTCCTGCCCCTATATAAAGGGGACATACCTAGGATCTAAAATTAACTTGATCACTCCTGAATTCCTGAATACCAAAACACATTGAGAGGTAGAGATACTTTGAGAGATATTACAAGAGAGATTGTAATTTTGTTGTGGGATCAAATCACTTGTTGTGATTGTGATCATTTTGTACTTTTCCTTCTCATATAGTGGATTGATTGTGCTCGTCGCCGTCCGTGGTTTTTTCCCGCATTGGGTTTCCACGTAAATCTTATGTGTCGTTGTTTTTGTTCTTGTTATCACTCTTTAACTATTTCTGAATATCTGTTTCATCATATTGCTTCTGCTATTACTCTGCTCTATTTCCTAACAAGTGGTATCAGAGCCGATGGTGCGTTCGGCTAGGCGACAAAAGTGTGGCAAGGTGGACCCCATGGACGAGCTTGGTGAAGTGACACGCAAGTGTTGATCGAGCGGTAATACGCGTGCTGCAGTGTGGCTCGATGGTGTAGATAAGCTCTTTATGGTGGCTTGACACTTTGGTAAAGGCTTCCGCTCAAGGGGGAGCTTGTGCGTTGATGTAGTGTGAAAGAGACTCATGTGTGATGGAGTGATTGTTGGGAATATCACACATGAGTAAAGCAGTCCCACATCGAGAGTTTGAAAAGAAAGGTTATGGTATATAAATCAAGTAGGCTACTCCTCCCATTGCTAATTGATTTTAGGATGGAACCTCAATTGGGCTTATTACCATGGACCTTGGTTGAAGTGGGCTCCTTCCTTGGATCTCCCCAACATTATTGTATATGGTTTTTGGGTTGTAAGAAGTTTGCTAATTAGAATTTAATTAGTGAAAATATAGTTGTTGGAAGATTAGTCTATCTATATGTTTTATTGGGCTGTGAGAAGTTTTCAATTTATATAGAAATTAAGTGAGATTGTTGTTCTAGGATCAGCATTTCCTTATGTATCATGTGATCGAATAATACATACTTGTCTAAGTTTGAGAATATGAACTTTAAGTAAAATTATCAAATGACATTTCTTTTGGTTTGTACATGTTTGATGAATGGATTGATTAATGTAAATTGAGTTTGAATCAAGTTTATTGATACCCCTAGCTATTAAATTCTTAACTAATATTGATCAGTGTATTTTTGCTATAAAATGTAGGAACTTATAACTTGAGATTGGCAATATTTGGAGATATATCAAATTAGAGATGCCTAAAAATTTTAAAATAAGTGGTCTTCTCTTGAATACAATAATACAACGAGATCGGGGGAGCACCATGTGAAAAATTTAAAAATTTTAACTCTATGCATGTATCCTAAGACATGAAATTTATCAAACTAAAAGAATGACATGTTTCAATTCCAATAGAGTCAGATAAATTAAAAGTAAAAAATGTACACTACTGTAGTTTGTCTAAAATTACTCCATTTGGCAGCAAAATATATGGGCCTTTTTTCCCTAGTACTGCTTGAGTTCAGACAATCGAGCCTTTTGTATTTTATGATCCCAAATTTGCACTAATGGATACAGTTTTGACAAGCCCTTTTTTGGTTTTTCGGGGGGGGGGCTCAGTAAGAGATAACTTCTTTATCAGAGATTTTTTTTTCCACTCAAAAATTCGAACTCGTGATCTTACTTGATGAAAACAAAGTGACAAATCATTTGAACTAATATGCGTTAATTTTGACCAACTTTTTTGAGTTTATACCATCCTTTCATGTTTGCATGTGCTCGTGACCCACCCCCAATAATTATTCTTTCTATTTAGATAGTGGGAGTTTGAAAGAATGATGACTTAACTAGCATTATGCATGTGGAGAAGATGAGGGAGTCCTTGTCAAATGTCAAGGATCATTCATGCGAATCTACATCTACCCAGAAGAAAAGCCAACTGGTACACAAATTGGTCGGTTTGGTCACTTTTAAAAGGCGATTATGTAAGATTACCAATTTATATTATTCACCAATTCATCATCTCTTTCTCTCTCTCTCTTTGAGCAATCTGCATAGACCCAAGTGACCAAAAGGCGAATTGATGCCCACTTAAATAAATATAAAGGGAAAAAAAAAAAGAAATTCCAATTTGGTGTCCATCCAAACAGAAAAAACCAACATGTTTTAACCCATGCACAGAAATGACAGCATGATGATGAGAATAGTGGTTTTGTGTCATGATACACCACTTGTTTTCAAGCACACTTCACAAATATGGTGTGCACAGTTCAAAAAGTGTACAAATCTAATTATAATCTCCGACTCATCTGAGGTAGTTTTAAAATGCAAAATTTCTTTGTGGGTTGTGCTACCTACAAAGGTGTGACCGCTTGCATCTAAATCTATCCAGAACCCGCATAAGTGAGATTCACACTAGAAGGTTGTTGTTATTGTTGTTATATGTGGCTTAGTCTTAAGATCACAGTAAAGTTTTCAAAATAAGAAATAGATATCTTATTTGTGATCGCAAACATAGATTATTTTACTGTAGATTTTGAAGTATGATTAAAAATGATAGCTATGTCAAATAACAAACTTAATAGACATTTGCTACAAAACGATAAAATATGCATTACCTCCTTGTGTGGTAGCTATTTTTTTTTAATTTTTTTTTGGGGTCCATCGAAGTCACAAAGGATAATACAATATAATGAAAGAGGGGGAATCAAACTTGAGACATAATATGCTCAGAACCTTAGTCTTAACCATTAGACTAAGACTTCATTGGTTGTGTGGTAGCTAGTTATGATTAGGCAAAATATATGCCCGAATCCTATGCTTAATTTGTTTCTCTAGCTCACAAAGGGCTTCGAAGTTCAAAAATGCATTTGATTTTCCTTTTTTTTTGGGTTTTTTTTTTGGGGGGGTGTTGGGGGCCCAATCATATTAATGGAGCAATATTCCTGCTGGCCCAATTAACGTAGTATTGCTGCAGCAGCCGAACACTAGCCATATTACTGGAATGGGCAGTGCGTAATAAATCAGAAATTGGGTGCCGATGATTTATTCTTTTCTTTTTAGGTTTTAGAAAATAGATCAACTCAACTCTACCAAAATAAACACTCGCTCGACTAACAAAATAAGGACTTGTTTTTATGGAATTATAAAACTCATCACCATAATCCATAAGGAAAAAAGTAATGATGTTGAAGATCACGAGTAATGGCTAGAGGATTGCTACTCGTTTAGAGCCGATCAGGTTATAGTATATTGACCAATAATTATTCAGAGATTAGGGTTTATTTAATGTTTAGATTCTATTTATTCAATGAGTTACATCAAAAATAAATAGATGCAAATTATGTAATGATATCAGACTATTAAACATATTGATCCAAAGTACCACATATAATGTTTTTTTTTTTTAAATAAAGAAAATAACCCATGAGGTAGCTAGTCCAAAAACCATGGCATATAAAAACTGAGAAATGTGACACAAATTTATTAATGAATAAGAGGCTTAAGTATTACAACTGCTTACAGACTAATTTATCACCTTTGCCTTTCTCACCCAAAAGAGCGGGAAAAAAAAAAAAAAAAAAAAAAAAAAGAAGAAGAAGAAGAAGAAGAAGCAGCTTCATCACTTTTTACCAAACGGCCATAGAATGAACAAGCAAACACTCAAATCCTAATTCCACCCACAAACCAAGGAGGAAAAACATATTACTAAAATTATTGGATTTCATTCATCCAATAATATATAAAATCCCCCCAAAAATACCCAGATTACAATCAATTAACAATTAATATAATTGCTCCCTAGTTTATTCATCCTTTTTTTTTTTTTTTTAAGTTCTAGCTTTAACAAGAGGAGATTGAGGAATAGGAGAATGAGGGGAGATCAAGGTACCCCTAGGTGACCTCATGAGCCCCTCCTCGTACCTTGTCAAGCTAAGCCGGAGCTCCATCTGGCCGCGCTTCTTCTTGATGGTCATGGTGGTGGTGGTGGTGGGGAGGGTGGGAGTGGGGGAAGTTCGACGGTGGTCCATTTTTCCGCGAATCACAAAGGACCTGATCCGCTGGAGAGCCACCTCCAAGGTGGAGTCATCCATGTTGGCGAAGCAGACCCTGAACCACCCTGGTTCGCTACAATGGAAGGACGAGCCAGGCGAGACGTTGAGCTTTACTTCATTGATGATGACTCTCCATAGTCTTAGTTCTCCTTCTAATGTTGGTTCTTCCAAAAGGCGGCGTAGGTCCATCCACACGTACAGCCCTGCGTTGCTGTTCAAACATCTTATGCCTACTTGGGCTAGTTGGCTTGTGAAATGATGGTACCTGCGATTCCAGTTCTTCTTTAGTCCTGCGTCTGAATGAGTAGACTTGGCCTAGTGCCCAGTAATTAATTAGTTGAAATTATGAGTGTGGTTGTATCAACTAATTAACCGGTCGTTAGATTTGATTTCGGGTAAGGACTAGTTCACAAAACTGTTTTTGAGTTGAGTCATTCCAATCTGATTTAAGATATAGTCAGCATTAATTCAATCAAACACGTCTAAATTACCTCACATGTCACTAACTAGATACTGGACTCCATGGTACCTATTTTTTCAATCAGTAATAAAAGTGCATATGTAAAATAACATAGACAAGTAATTACGAATGTACCTGGAAGACAGTCTTTCTCTGCTTTTGGCTAGAAATCTCCCGACAAAGGCCTCATCAGAGAGCAAGGCAGCCAACATGTATTGGGTCTGACTCGACACGAGCCCGAAGCTAGACATCCTTCGAGCCGCGGTGACCACCCGGTCATTAAATGAGTAAATAATCCCTATTCGGAATCCAGGCATGCCCATGTCCTTAGACAGGCTATAAACAACATGGACCAAGTCCGTGTCAATGAGGGGCATCTCCTTAACCACCTCAGCAACGCTGGTGAACCGGGGTGGTCCGAACACGGTGGCTGCATAGATCTCATCGCAAACGAGGTGGATCCTCTTGTCATTGGTGAAAGTGACTAGGGTCCTTAGGGTGTCCTTGTCTAGGACGGTCCCTAAGGGGTTTGAAGGGTTGGTCACAATTAGACCCTTGACTTTGATGTTGTTGTTTTTGGCATCTTCGTAGGCTGATTCTAATGCCTTTTTTGTGATGTTAAAGTTGTTTTTACTGTGGCAATGGACCGGGATCAATTTTACCCCTGTCCTCCATCCAAGATCGCGGTAAAATCTGCATGAAAACGACGGTTCAAATAATCATATTGGGTTTATACTTTATAGTAGAATTAATTACAAATGGTTTTTTTGTTTTTCATGTTTCCCACACGCAAAATTATGTTTGTTTGTCATAGGACACAAGCAACCTACTATTGTTGACATCCGTTGGCTATTTCATACCATAACCCTCATATTCTTTCATTGGTTATCTAGTTTAACATGGCAAATGAAAAGTGCACATTTTTTTTAAAAAAAGGAGTATGTTATAACCTTCCATAAACTCCGAAGAATAATCAGATAAATTTGACCTGTATCTAGTCAGTTATTCACTTAGAAGGTAACGTGTGAAATCAAATCTAATTTTAAATGAAGTAAGATAGTATACTGAGATTTGACTCAAAATTGATACACTAGGCCCACTATGAAACGAACTAACTCAAAATTCACGCTACTCTAATCGACTCACAATATACACGCATGACCTAAAATGAACAAACAAAACATTAAATTCCACCAACTGCCGGTAAAGGTAGAGCTGTGAGCTTGTCAAGATCCTCCGCACCCATATTTTCGTAATTAAGTTGGAAATTTTGTTATATTATTTGTGAAAGTTGTTCTATTTTTTAATATAGACACCCATATACAAATTAGTTGATAGTATAAAATTTTTTAAAAATTCAAAAATAAATGCTGTATTGTGACCAACTTATTATGATTCAAATTAACCTAATCAAAACTCAGCTCTACTGTGGAAATTGTGTTGATTTAGTTGCGAGTTGTCTGCCACTAATTAATTTATGTTCAAGTTTGCCACAGCTATCCACGTGGACTAAGCTGGTTTACTAATTAATTGAAGTTGCGGGGTTTGATTTATTTCAGAGATGAAGTTTCGGGGTAATGACTTAATTATAAGATTCTTCTATAATCCCCCACGTAGCTATAAACTTTGCCTTCTGGATTACGACTTAAGCCAAGAGCCATGCTCATTAAAAGTCTAAGAAAGCATGCAACCCTTTGACCTAACTTAATTAGCTAGCAACCTCCTTAAGCAAACTTTAATCTCGGCTTAAACACGTATTAGTGTGCATAATATGCTGTTGCATTACATCCTTTTTATGGAAACCAAAAAAAAAGATCTTTTGTGAACCATTCATCACTTGTTCAATTCAGATACAGATAATCTTATCACTGCAATCAGAAAGACCGATTCTAATGGATATAAAACTTGTAAATGAGACTATTTATATTTTCCGCAATACTACTCAAATTGGTAGACCTTGCCAACAGTTAGTCGAGTAGAGTTCAACTCATATTATATACATGGATCAATTACTTATTTCGGGATACTTTGAAGATTTTCGCTCAAGGTTAGTTAAGAAAAACTTTTACGAGTGTCATAATATATATATTTTGATAATGACTACCATACTTATTATCATATTAATGTTGCATGCATGGTCCTATAAATAAAGTTTTAACTCTGCCCACTGTTTTCCAATTTTTCTGTGTTCCTTTGTCCTAGAGTCGTCCTAGTACATACAAGAAGATTCAGCAAAAAGAATGAGTGTTCTTACACCTTTACAACTCAATCTCACCTACCTTACGCTGGAAAATAAAAGGAAAACCCTACAGCTAGCAGATTATCATGCAAAAATGCAGCTAAGTAAGGCGAAAATAAAACACAATAAAATTAAATAAAAATACATGCATTATATGTATACGTATACGTACGCTGGATAATAAGGCGAGGGAATCAAGAAGGCGTCCCCAGGGTCGGCCAAGCAGAACATGATCGTTTCGTTGGCTCCAGTGGCTCCTCCACTCATCACTATTCGATCGGGGTCGAACCTAACTCTCTCTCCTCTAGCCTTCTCCATGAACTTCGCAACGGCCTGTGTGAACAAGAAAGTTTTTTAATACTCTAGTCGTCCTAGTTTTTGATTGAGATCATGTTCTGATCCGACTGTCTTGACTACTCACTAAAAGTTTAAACTGGTGGTTGAAAGTCGAAATTATTTTTTTTGTTTTAATGCTAGAGTAAGTTATATGAAAATGCATTTGAATTAAAAGGAACTTACTTGTCGGAACTCCGGCAAGCCATGATAGTCTTGGAAGTTGGCAATTTCCATGAACTTGTGAACACCTTCATGGGTGCAAATGGAGGCTTGTTGGTTTTTAACCATCCAGTCCTTGATCAAGTCAAAGCATAACTGCATGGGAGACCACATGGGATGCTTAGCATAGAAAGTTGGTCATCGATCTACCACTGACTAATTTTAGTGTGAGATTAAAGTGTCAACTGGTCTTGTATGAAACCGTCTCAATCAAGAGTAAAGTAAGTATGAACGGACGCTTAGTAAAGTAAGTGTACTTTCCACGCTACTTGAGACTGGTCTTAACGTAGAAGTTATGTAGGACTGTCTCATATAATAATTAACGAGATCATCATGCACCATATGTAACTTAAGATGGAAAAGACTGAAACCTGATTTTCGGCAAGACCCATTTGGATGACACCAGAGGGATTGTTAGTAGGGTGGTAAGGATCTCTATTGTAAGCCTTCCACCCATCAAAATACTCTGAATTTTCGCCATGGCCGTTACTCGTCGCAATCCTAGACAGAATCTGGTTCTTGCTGGCATTTTCTGATCCCATTGAACAAGCCATTTCTGCTCTTTTAATTTTTCTTCAAGTCAGCTAACTTAACTGACCAAATATATGTAAGACTATAAGTAGTGCTAGCTATGTATATCTCCTAGGGACTTGTTTGGTTGGAGAGAAATAAGAATGAAGAAGGAATATTGTTAGGCGAAGACTAGTAGTGAAGAGCAAAGGAGAGAGATTGGGAGTATTTATAAGGACAGAAGTCAATAATTCGGCCTAACGCAAACTGAACTGGGAACTTCCGAAATACTTCCCAGCTCCCCCCTAATTGGGGGCCCCAAGCCAAAAAGGAAAAAGAAGAAAAAAAATTAATTACCAAAAAGTTGGCCGGTAATTGCTATGTTTCTGTAGTTTTGCTTGCGTACTTGGCTAAGATTCTAAGTTATAGTGCCACGTTATATATATATATATTTGGGAAAAAAGAGTTGAACCTTAACACCGTCAGTAGATGTGCAATTAGACTTTGTTTTCAGCACCTCGTACCGTAATTGTTGGTTGTTAATTACTGTTAATTTTTAGTTAGCCACCGCCTTCGTTAAATTAGTATACTACTATTCATGAAGTAGTTAATGGTCTTATGCTGATTAGTAGTTAGTACCAAAGTTATAAATATCGTACTGCCCATCGTACCGTTTTTCACTGGAACGAGATATATCGGATTTGTGTACCGTTGTACCGTACTTGTACCATTATGAATTTTAAAAAATTAAAGTACAAAGAAATTGAAATTTTGGTGTACCGGGCGGTATTTAACCGAAGATATCGGTACCGCTCCGTATTTAACGGTACAAAGCGGTATTGACCGGTATTTGACCGTACAATACCGGAGAAAAGCTTGTACCGTTTCTTGATTGGTACGGTACACTTCGGCCAATGCCAGATTGTACGGTACGGTATTTATAACACTGGTGGGTACGTACGGCTTTCATCCTATGGAAGTTAGATTGATTGACATAGGGATTCATCATTATTTACCATGTTCTCTTGTTTTCTACAATGTTGATATTGCTATGGAAATGCGCATTTGTAAAATTGGATTAATTAAATTCTATTTGAAACAATAAGTAAGAAACAGATTGTAAGGAGTTGCTAGCATGCAGAATATGCCTAAAAAAAAGTATCACAACTTATTCTGAATTTATTAGGAAACAAATTTATGAACTCATCTATTGTACTTTATTTTGAACTTATTCGTTGAACTTGTGCTGAACTTATTATTTACTGAATTTATTCTAAACTGAACTTATCTGAACTTATTATTCAAGAAATAAGTCGAAGAGAATATGACCTAAATGGTAAATTTTTTTAAAACTTCCGCTTGTGCTACAATTTCTACTACAGACATTTGCACTAAAATATATGGTATGTTTTAGAGAGACTCTTTTTAATGGTTCAAAAATAGATATAAATTTTTTTTATAGATTTTGGTAATAATTGATTCATTTTTTTAAAAAAAAGACTTATATTGTACATTATTGTCCGAAAAAACTTTGTTTAGTTTTGTAAAACATGCAAGTTTGCATCTTACCTTCTAACTTTTTTGGGGGGGGGGGGAATCTGACAAATCTAATTATTGTAAAAATTGGATTGATTTTACATATATAAATTCTACACTAATTTTTCTATTTAATTTTTCAAAATGTAACTGCGTAACAAGACCAAACAAACTTCCCAAATTGACTGTGTCCATTCAAGGAATACGAATTAAGACGGTTGAATCCAGGAATGAAGGAAGGTGCAGTTTTCACGTGGAAACAAACCATACGGAGGGGAGAAAAATTCAGATAAGCTCGTGTACAGTCAGCAGACACGCTTGTGGAATGTGGGCCATTGGATGATCCAATGGTTTACATGATCATTATGATGATCAAATCAAGCCTTAGTAGAAGGGTTTTCAGATCTCAGATAAATAAAATTATGAGAATTAAGGTTAGACTTGAGCTTTTTTTCCGATTATTAGTTGGATAAAATGCAATGCAGATATATAGGAAAACATGCAGTTACCAATTTTAAAGAAACCCTAAACTAAAATTGCGCAAAATACTCGCTAAAAATTGCTGAAATTATACATAGACAGTATCTCCAAATTAGCCAACATATGCATGATCGATCATGTTAATTCTCAAGATACTAAGAATTAAAATGTTCATAATTGATTGGTTAGACTTGATACCAAAGTTATAAATATCGCACCAATCATCGTATCATTTTTTCATTAAAATGAGACATAGCGGATTTATGTATACTATTGTACCGAGCTCGTACTGTTTTGAATTTCGAAGAAAAATGAAGAATTAATGTACAAAAAATTTGAAATTTTAGTGTACCGGGTGGTATGTGACCGAAAATATTAGTACCGATCGGTATTTGACGGTGTGGAATGGTATTGACTGATATTTGGCCAGTACAATACCGAATAATACATTTTCTTAATCGGTATGGTATACTTCGGCCGATATAAGCCGATATGGTACGATATTTATAACACTGCTTGTATTCAAGAACCAACTCAACCAAAAATTTAAGTTGATGGTTGAAAACTCAGGAATAGGTTTGTATTGAAACAAGTCCCCTCACGCGAATGCCCTTTTGAGCTTGAAGCGTGGATGCTGCAAAGGCTCTCCTGACCTTGCGCAATAAATCAATGTAGAGACTACTGATATTCGAACTCGAGACCTCCCGGTTAGAAAGACTCTGATACCATGTTCAATAACTAACTCAACCAAAAACTTAAACTGATGGTTGAAGGCTCAGAAATAGATTTATAACCTAAGAGCTTGATGCATCTATTGTAGGAAAATAAAATGTTTATTTTGTTTTAATTACTTTTCTAGTTAAAGTCTGGCAGCTAGCTTAAGGATGCTGGCTCACAACCGACTTTTGCTAACTTTAGGGATTTCCTCTGCTCGGACCGGACGGCGCAGTATTTATTACACCTTTGCTCTCTTGGCTGCCGCATGTGAGGACTAGTGTGCCTCGTTTACTCACTGCGGTGCAATTATAAGGGTAACAAAAACTCTTCAGCATGAGTATGAGTTGACTCTTACATAATTTAAGGATGTTTAAATGTAGATAACTTTTATGTTACTTCAATAAAAATTTTTGTAACGAGAGAGGGTCGATTCTAAGAATCAGTGTAAGATATGCATTTACATAAATTTTAATCTTTCAATTATCAAAAATTTTCTAACTACAGCAAATTACAAAATTACTGATGAAATAATTTTCATGAATGTAGATAAAAAGTTCAACCTTTAATTTGTATATTTCTTTACAAACTATTAAAAAAAAAACAGAGAAAGAGTGAACACTCTATAATTAGCACTGAAATTATACCTTTTACAGATATAATAAATTTTGAGAGTTTTAACTTTATGATTTATTTTCTACGTGCTCTATACATCGATGTAAGACAAATAATGAAAACTACTTGGAAAAGATTGATTCTGTAACTTATATGGTACATATAAGACAATATAATTTACTTTTATCATAATAGAATTCTAATTTATTAGCTACTTTCGTTTTCCATACCAAAGTCGTGATATTGAATAAAGATACAGATTGAAGAAGGGGACAAGTGGGGCATGAATACACGGCATATAACTCACCAAGGCTTTCTCTGACAATGAGGCTCCATTTGTCAGAAACCACAAGACAAAAAAAAAAAAAAAAAAATCCACCAGAGACAATTGAGGACGGGGAGATATGAAGTATGTGTACGGAAACAATAAGGGCCAATAATGTAACACAATGTGTAAATACATGCACCTCCAATGGCACTTCCTGTGCGTAGCAATCGTAAGATAAGGAGTGTATTCAGCTTTACGTTCATGTATATGATTATAAGCTCCGCATTCTCTATACGAATAATTTAGGAATAATTTTTGAAAGAAGAACTATCTAGATTATATTTTTATCTTTTTTATTAAAAAAAAGGTATGTGATTATAAGACTATGATTTTTAATAGAAGTATGTAATTAATGACAGGGTACATGATAATTATTGAACTAATCAGCCCATATAAGTAGAATTAACAGAGAGTTAGGTTAATGATGGATATTTCTGTCTGGACCATGTCAATGAATAGCATTGAGTTAAATAATTCATAATCTCATATCTTTATCAACTTACTTTTACAACAATAATAGCAGCAAACTTTCAGTATGAGTTTCGTTTGTGCGGGATCTAACTTGGAATATTTAGATTCAGGCGACCTCACCTATGTGAGCATATATAGTTGCCCGTAGAGCTTCAACAAATTAAATTTATTTTTTAAAGTATATATGCGAATTAATTAGTAATCTTAATAAATATCATTTGTTTGAAAGTTGACTCGGTTACGCCTCATTTATATCTAAACCAATCTCTTCACACTCTGATGCAAAAATCTACACTAAGGCCCTGTTTGGCAAACAGCTGTTAGCTGTTAGCTGTTAGCTGTTTGTATTAGCTGTTAGCTGTTTGAGTTAGCTGTTTGTATTAGCTATTTGAATTAGCTGTTTGTTGAAAAATTGTTTGGTAAAATTAGCTGTTTCTGATAAAGTTGTGAGACAAAAAACTAATTTTTCAAAAAGCTCTTCCAAAAAGCTCATGGAATTAGCTTTTTCAAATTAGCTTTTTGGACCCAAAAAGCTCTTTTAAAAAGCTCTTTCACCAAACACCCAAATTAGCTTTTTTGGTCAAATAAACTCTTTTTGGCCAAAAAACTCTTCAAAAAGCTCTTTGTCAAACAGGACCTAAAACTTACTGTCTTAATTGTTAAGCAAGTATTATATAAGTGATAATATATACTTTATCACAAAATATTTCGTTAAGTGTCTTGCCTTGACGTATATAACCATATGATTGAAACGACACGATGATAAGAAGGAAAAATGAAGGCGTGGGTAAAAAGGGGCGGGGGGTAGAGAAGTGAGTTGGGGAAAGCATCCAACACGTGTAAGCAGAGGGGACGGTGGACGTTGGTTCAGCTTCACACAGCGGATCGTGTACCACCTGCGGCCCTGCCGCACCCGTTGAAAAATCCACTCCATCATGTTTTCTTTTCTTTCTCTTTTTTTTTTTGAAAAAAATAAAGAGAATTTGAGTCCTTGAATATTGTGGAACACTTATATGTCCGTCTGTCCTCAGTGCCTCCCTTCATTGTCAACAGCCTTTTCGCTTTCTGCAGAGAGTTCCTTCACGTTGAATGCTTGGAGTTGCATTGCGATTTGGATTCTTAATCCTCTACAATTAGTATGTCCACCAGTCCATGTAAATCTGCCATTTTTTCCTTTTTAAAACAGGTTTATTTTTTTCAAATATTAAATGCATGTTTTAAATGCATATTAAACGCTAAATTGCTAATTGAGTGTCCATGTAAATTTGTCATTTCCCCCTTTTTTTTTTACATTTTTCCATTTTAAATTTATGAAATGATAAATTTCTTCTTACAAGATATTTCTTATATTTAAAATCATATTTCGCGTATTAAATTTAAAGTAAATTCCAAAACAATTTTTTTTAGTTGAATAATGGAAAAATGTCAGCCATGACTTCTATGTTGGAAATTAAAAAATCATTTTTTTACAGTTCTGTTTCAAGCTTAACTCATTTAGATGGTCATAATCTATCAGCTTTCTATTTATATTAATTATTGGGTTAACCTTATTTATTCGTTTCAATTTTTGGCCGCCCCCAACAGAAAGAAAGTTTGTTCCCCAATAATTTTATTATTTAGAGCTAGGCACACTTGATATTAATACTAAACGCAAGATGTACACGGGGTATACAAATATCAATGGAGGCTAATCATAATTAATTAAGGGTAGTTAAGTACACTTTAATGGTGACCTAAAAAATAATTAGTGGTGGTCATCCGTCAGCTGATCAAAAGGTGCGAAATTGACACAGAAACGCTCCAAAAAAGATATTTTTGGCATTAATTACAGGTTGGGAGAAAAGGCCAGCCCCAAATCCAACAGGGATTATCCAACTAATCTATCGTCTTAATTATGCGGTGGCAAATAAAGCAGCGCAGCTTTAATTAATTAATCAATTTATTTGTTTATTATTTTGTTAATATTAATTAATTTGGTATTAAGTTTGGTGAGCTGCTCTTGCTTTAATTTGCTGCTACTTCCCTTTCCTTATGCTGCGTTCAAATGGAAATTGGTAGTATACGACAAATTTCACTCCAATATTTGTGGAGATATTAGTGGTGATTATTGGTGAGAGAGCTTTAGGTTAATTAAAGTCTTAAGCATCATCATTGCATTACATGATACTGTACGTTTGTGTGTACAGTGTATCCAATGACAATATATTGTGCATACAAGAAGATAGAATTGTTTGTCAAGTATTTTAATTATTAAGGGGATAAAAGTACATTCAATGATGTGTTTAATTTGGTTGTACTGTCGATGTTTGGTGGATTTTGAAAGATGGGGAGGGGAGTACTTTGAGACAATGCGTGCATTGTTTTTAAATTTTTGTTTGTATCGGGGCATAAAGCATTGAAGTATATTAAAGTGAGTTGTTCTAAATACGCAAGGTATGAGATTTCGATTGAGCGTGTAAGGTAATGAGTTATTCTGATTCACGCATTACTAATTCGTTAAGGCTGAAATTTCATCAATTTGTTTTTTTTTTTTTTTTACGGTCCGTCATGTATGCCTGTTGAGCATAGGTAATAGTCCGTATGTGATGGGGCGTTTTATAGTGTATGGACGTGAGATTGTCTCACGTTAATAAAATATATGCGTTGATCGATCATGTAACGTACGTGCATTAGCAAGAGTTTGTCTCACATCAACAAAATGTACGAGGTGTTGATTAATTATGTAAAGTACACGCCAATTCGTTTGGCCAGAATAATTTGGCCTACTGTCGATTGCGTGTGTATGTGAGATAAATCATTAGCTACTCTAGTTAACTTGAGTGGAATAGTTTTGTTTTTTTTTTTTTTTTTTTTTTTTGGATCGATGGCAGAGTTTTACTAATCCAAAATACCCGTCTGAATTATTTTGTAGCTGCGAATTAAAGGTAACAACTTTTGTTGGAATTTGTCATAAATTTTTTTTTTGCTGGTTTTGGAAATAATTAAATTATTTTTTTTAAAGATTATTACTTGGCACCCAAAGCTTAAGTTGTGTGGTTGGAGATATTTTATTTTATGAAAAATATATTATTTCAATATTTGTATTAAATATCTTTTTCCTTTTCTATGAAGATGATGCTTGGTGGACAAGACGACATATGTTTGCAGTTAGGGTTAAATCCTTGGTACATTTGGGATTTCTTTATAAACACTAGGTTGTTTAACCTTGTTCGGAGCAGGGCATTTGAGAGTGCCTCTCGACACTTCCCTTTTCTATTCTACATTTTATTAAGAGTTAGTATTGAGAAATTTTCGTTGCAATTGATCTCTTCCTTAGGCGTTTGTTTTGAAATTTTTATCTCTCTTGTTGATCTCTTCCTTGAGCGTTTACTTTGAGATCGTTTTGTACTCACTCATATTACAGTAGATTCTGTGACGTTGTTGCTGCCCATGGTTTTCTCCCGATTTGGGTTTCCACGTAAAAACCATGTGCCCCTACTATCTTTTTTGATCTTGTTTTATATTCTCCAATATCTGCATCCTTTATCGCTTCCGCATATACTAAGCTCGAATTTTAATTATTATTTTCCTAACAACTTTTAAAATCCTAAGTTAAAGTTGAGTGATTTTTTTATACATGATTACGGTTTAATGATATTTTTGTCGAACGATTTACTCAATAAAATAATTCTGCCAATTGAATTTTATTTCTTTCCCTTCAATTTTTTGGAAGTTGTTCCTATCATTCAGTTCTTTTAATCTCAGATTTTTCATTTAAATACTTTGATAAACATGTGTAATTGATAAACATGTGTAATTAAGTAGTCATGCACGGTACGTTAATTAAACAGCGGCTGCTGTCACATTAATCAGTGCAGTGATGGTATCACTATCATATGCACCCCACAAGTAAGCCTCTTGGAACAATTTTAATTAAATTTAATTCCGAAAATGGTATGCATTAATATCCATTGCCATCTAGTTTTATGCATACACTTTTTGCTAATCTCTTTTTTTGGGTTTTCCCTCTGCGTTTAAATTTGCCATAATTAGCTAAATTTATCCAACATTACTTGGCCGATTCTCCAATTTATCTGCGCAGCCCTACAT
Source organism: Carnegiea gigantea (assembly GCA_029747015.1). Lineage (NCBI taxonomy): Eukaryota > Viridiplantae > Streptophyta > Magnoliopsida > Caryophyllales > Cactaceae > Carnegiea > Carnegiea gigantea. The sequence continues at coordinate 116,449 of JAKOGI010000524.1, read as the reverse complement.
CTATTAATGAATCCTTTTATTGTCCGACTGATACATCCCAATCCAAATCATGAAAGCCATGAGATGTACATGTCAATTAAGTGTCCATCAATTTATTTCTCCATTTTCCTCGCATTTACCATTTACCTCAGTGGCAGATCCATAGATTTTTTATAATAATATCATTTTAAGGTTTCTAAAATTGAATAGTATCAATTAAATTTCATTTATGTCACTATCGATAAACCTTTCAGTTTTTAATAGAAATTAGTCTTAATTGCAATCTTAGCTGAATGTTCTGCAAGTAACGTTGTGCTATAGCCCATATTGTAGATTTAAAGTTCATAAAGTAGGTTGAAGTTGGTAAATTTGAATTTACCAATGAAAAAAACAGGGCCTAAGCATTTATACGACCTTCAACGTGTGTATAATCCTAATCTCCCTAATCTCTAGGAAAAACATATTTCCACCGGTGTTTGGAATGATATTTGGTGTCTTACTCATATGAATAAGTACATTTGGTAGTTAAGCATATTGAAATTAGCGTTTTAAATGATATTTGTGAAAATGTCATATTGTCAACTAAATATATAAGTACATATCCTGTAAATATATAAAAGTGGATAATATTTATTATTATTGTTTGGTCGGGGAGGTCAAATTCGAAGTCAAAAATGGATAGAATCAAACAGCTGAATAACTTTAATTAGCTATAAACCAACTTAATTAGGGAAGCAGTTAGATATTCTAATAATTTGCATAAGCTGTTAAATGAGAGAATTACCATCTGCAACAATGAAAAATAAAAAGATTAACGAAAATAATATTAGAGAGATTGAGTTCAAATTGTTTCTCATGTACAGCTGTGACCACCTTGAAAAGAATTATGGGAAGAACTTTTTGAATAAGACGGATTAGACTTCCAATTGAGCGACAAAATCCAAACTCGCGGTCATGGATGATGCAAATCCTATTAAGAGTTTGACTATGGATGGAGATTAGAGAGGGAATTAAGGCCACATTGACTAAATTGTCAAAATCTTGGGTGTCAATTAATATTATTCCTCATGGTTCGGCTCCAATTATTCCAATTAATGTCTGATTTTGAATGGTAAAACCCATGATTTTATGTACGATTCAAAGTCTCCCTCTCGCGTATTCCATTATTTTATTTTCTGATGTTGGAGGCTCAAATGGGGATTGGCGGAACTTGGAATTTAATATTGGAAGAATAAACTTTTCCTCAATTAATGTATTGTGGAAATGTTTTAATTTTTTATTTTGACTTTTTATAAGCAGACTTAATCAATGTTAAGTGTTTGATAATTAGTTTAAATATTTGCACGAGCTGGCTTCAACATGTATATATGAATGTCTTATAAAAAGGCTTTACCTGGACTTTGGGGTCCTCCTTTGATAATGAGGTTGCATTGCTTGCTTAACAAGGACCCTTTCAAATAAAATAGTATTTTAACCTGTATTTATGTGTTTTGATTGTTAGTGTTCAACAAAATAACTTGTATTTATGTGTATTGATTGTTAGGGTCGGCCCCTAAACGACGCGCTTTTGGCCCGTTTTAAAATGGAACAAACTTGTGCAAAAGATAAGAGTTATGTATAAAGTTGGTGATAAGCTAGCTTAACTAATTGAACATGTAAACTAGTATGTCAAGTAGGTTGAAAAAAATTATACGTCACTAAACGAGTCGTTAATGGGTCCGTCCATGTCCGGTCCGTTAATATGTCTTAATGGATCAGCCCGCTATTGATCCGGTTCATTATTGACCCGGCCATTTATTGACTCTATTTTAAACAGACCAATCTATTTAATGCAATAGGTACCCGACCTATTGCTCACCCCTGGCTATCAATACGTAAAATATGCGATTACAACAAAAACTACGACTTGCAACATGTATGCGTGTAAAATCATTGGGGTGTGGAAGACCATTACGGAAAAGAGCTTGATCAACATGTAATAAAACAAAGATAGCAAAAGCCAATGAAATGAAAACTTAATCAACATCATGAAATTAGGATTTGAGACATGAAAATTTGACAAGGCTGTACTTGATATACGCGTTACATGCCGATGGCCAACGCCTGAAGATGTGTTACTTGTGGCCTTTAATTTTCAACAAATGGTGAAAACAGAGAAAAGGGAGACCAAAAGAGACTTATTTTTGGGTGAGGAGTCATTAGAAAATATGACTTGGACTTTGGAGTTTAACTATCATCTTTAATTCACCTAAAAGGATAACGGTCAAGAGAAAACTAAAATTTTTGCAAGAACAAAAATAGAAATTCATGAAATGTGTTGTCTGGTCTTAGTTTCTAGTTTCTACACGTTTCATTTCATTTTTTGTCAAAGGTTGAGTATATACCTATGGAAGTAAATGTCGACTTTGATTGCTCAATACCATTTGGTTTTTAAATCTTTTTCTTAATAATACGTAAACGAGCTTCTGTTACTAAATAACTAATTTTATCAGATAAAGCCTAAAAACTTTTAATTTTATCCTTCAAAAAAAAATTTATAATTTGTCATCGATCTGAAAATTGAATTGGTGTTGATAATATGTAATGAATGGCTTTATTGAAATGACATAGGAGAATTATAATTTTTAAAAAAAGGGAAAAAAAACATAGGAAAAGTCCAAGTAGATTTGATGGGGTGGCTCCATCTTTAATGGATAAAGGAGTAATTTAGTGATGAATGAGTCTTATACTTGTATTTATTATTGATACGCTTTTTTTTACATTTGATGGGTTGGCATGCTTGCCTTTGCTCCACCTCCCCATCCAGCACGCAGGTTCGGATCTGGGTGTGGACCTTTCTTTGCCAATTAATTGGAAGAGGGAGAGGTGTGGGTTGGGCCTGGGTAGTTTTGTCCCTCGTTTCCTAGATTAGTTGGCATGTTTGGTCTTCTCTTAGATAGGGAGCCTAATAGGTGGTCCATATTTATCATTGTTTAAAAAAAAAAAAAAAAGCCCTCATAGCATCGGCTCCTTCCCCAACACCCCAAATTAAATTGTTTATGCATTGAGCTCAAACATTTAAACCAGTTGAGCTTTCTGAATTTCTCACTGAAATAACTTGGGAGCACTAATGAGTCGTCTCAACTCAGTGCTACCCCCTACCAGAAAGCAAAATGGCGAGTCCAGCACATTATTTGGATTGCGATAGAGAGGGGGATGGGAGGGGAAAAGATGGGAAGGTAATGGAAGGGAAGGAAATGAAATAAAGGTGATTTGTACTCATCTTGTTTGAATATGTTATAAGAGGGGATGGAGGGAAAGGGAGGATAAGTATTAAAAATCTTTCCTTTCCCCTAGTTTTGGAGGTGAATAAAAATAAGAGGAATGGGGGAAATGAGGGTGAAATATTCCCATCGGCTCTCCTTCCTTCCCCCTCATTTACTATTCTCAAACAAGAAAAATAAGTGTTCACTAACCTTGATTCCCCTCCCCTCTCCTTCTTTTTCCTCTATCCAAACAGACTGTAAGGGTTTATACCTATTCTCAAAAATAGAAATTAAATAATTTTATCATTAATTATCAATAGAGTGAAAATATCTTTCGCGGACATTCAAGGCTAACCATCATCATAACCTTGGTTGAATTTGCTATTGTGCATTTATCAAAGCATTTTAACAAGAGGTCCGGAGTTTGAATATCAACATGACTGACATTGAATTACTGCATAACGTAAATGGGGCATTTGCAACATCTTGCTTAAAACTTAGAAGACATTCACGTGACCAGATATATTAGAGTATAAAACATTTTCTGGACCTTCAACCATTATTTTAGAGTTTTGGTTAAATTGAATCTCATATCTAATTACACCAACATCTCATGAATACTTTACTAATACTTAAAGTATTATTCAATAGCTTGTAAAAATTTTGGAGGGTCAAATAAGCAATGTTGAAAATTTGAAAAAAATGTAGAAAACCACACATAGAATTAAAACAAAGTCAAAGCATAAGAGAGAAAACACAACCTTGTACTTTTTTATATTTTGTCTTTGAAATAAAAAAATGGAAAACAACAAAGATAGCAGTGGACTTTGCTGTGAAGTAGGAAAGTTATATCAAACCCACACGCATGCGGGTTGGGGATGAGAATGTTGACTGGTTGCCACACTCAGTCTAATTACAAAGGTCTAATCCCTAATTTCTTTTGAGTTTCCACACAAATTTGCATGATAAAAACCCTTTTATCACTTTTGTGGTGTCATTCTTATCTCATTTAATCATGTGGTTAACATGATTTCTAAATTAGGGGCTGCCATTTAGAGAACAATCAACAAATTCGCCAAATTTGATTTGTAAGAACTAAGACAAATCAATAGCTAATCACGGTACAATTAATTAAGGTAGTGATTGGTTGGTTGAAAAATGATTTCCCCGGAAAATGATTCTCCAAGTTTCTGTTGTTTAGCACAATAAAAGATGAAAAACTATTTTCTAAGGAAAATGATTTTTCTTCTAATGGAAGAAAATGATTTCCTTTTTGAGAAGATAGGAAGTTAATTTTATTTATTCAACTCTTTGATGACATGGTTAACTGAAATTTAGGTGCAAAATTCAATGTTAACAGTTTGGATCAAAACTTGACTATCCGATGGGAAAGATTAAAATAAACTCAAATCTAAATTTTCAGCTCAAATTTCTTTCATTTGATCAGTATTTATCTCCACCATGACAATTTAATCGATATTTTTTGCCACTGAAGCAATTCAATCGACTCGTCACTAAAACAATTTCAATGGTTTGAGTTGAAACTTGATCATCAGTTAGAAAATATTAAAATAGGTTCAAATTTATATTTTGAACTTGATATTATTTTATTTGGTCAACATTTTTTTTCCACAATGACAATTCAATTGATATTTTTTGCCTTCTAAACAGTACAGTTAATATTTTTCACCACTAGAATAATTTCAATAGTTTGGATCAAAACCTCATCACTGGACAGGAAAGATTAAAATAGGCTCAAATCCATATTTTGAGCGCGATATTTCTTCATTTTGTCAACATTTTTTTTACCACGATATTTTTCGACACTTAAACAATTCAGTGGATGCTTTTTGTCACTAAAATAATTTCAACAGTTTAGATTCTAAATTTGATTATCTGAGAAGAAGTATTGAAAAAAAATTCGAATATGAATTTTACGCTCAAAATTTCTTCATTTGGTCAACATTTATCTCAACTACGATTATTCAATCAATATGTTTCACCACTTAAGTAATTTAGTTGACGTTTTCCTCTTTTTCATAGAAATACTTTATCTTGTACCAAACAACGGAAAATGTGGCATGAAAATCAATTTTCAATTGAAAAACATTTTCACAGAGAAAATTATTTTCCTTCCAATCAAACACTGTATAAATTAAGGAAGCAAAAACGAAATTTTTATCTTGATCTTTCTTCCTTTGATCATTAGTCTTTTGTTTATGTTTGGAAGAATATCTGATGAAGAAGGAATAGGAGACTTGCCCACTGAAAACCAAAGAATGTTCGTGTGAAAGTTCCTACGTTGAATTGACAATAGAATTGTTAGAATTTCTACTTTGATAAGTACAAATACCATTATGAAAAAACAAATAAAGAGTGTTAACTATACACTAAAGTTATTCGTGAGGAGGCTGGACTCAGATTGGCATCACGAGCAATGTGCAAAGATGCGGTGCTAGATTCCATGTCTTGAGTATATACAAAGTAGATATAATGATTTAGAGAAGATATAACAGCGGAATTCAACTTACTTTTATGCATTGTAAATTTGTAATATCATATGGTGAAAAAATAACTTATGTGCATTCTACGTACAGACAACTATGTTTTTAAAGGAAAACACTTATTATGTGACTTCATCTATGTATTCAATATATTCATTAAAGTATGATGTATATTACAGATGTTATAGGACATTTATCCAATCGATTCGCTCTTTATTTATAAAAAGAACAAGACGGGCCTAAAGGTAAAGGGCGAGGACTAGAGAACAAGCAAATTATCAGCTTAGTTTCCGAACAATTGAGTTGCAGTCAATCGATCTGTGTGTCAATATCAAGGTAGACCACAAGAAGTAAATAAACGAACCATTCACCTACGGCCTACCGTCAATGAAACAGTTACAAATACGCGTATCGTACTAGAGTTTAAAGATATAATCCTAGAAAACATCCCAATCAGATCATCTCACACGAGAATTTACAGAACCGAATATCAACATCACATGAATGTAAGAAATTTAGTCTTGGGATTGATGTTGAACACTCTTCAAGAGCCAGGACCATTGAATCGTATCTTGGTCCAGCCAACCAATGTAAACTCGGTACAGTACAACACCAACGAGTGAACAAACGCACTTCACGTGATTTTCATTGTGTTTTGTTGGTCACCCAACGAAATGACTGCGCTTTGTTTGGGCTTCTTGGTTCAAATTGAAACTTTGCAGTCTCATTCATTCTTCATACGTAAATGAAAATGGATGCAAAAACAGGTGGTTAACAGTGGAGCCCAATTTTCACATGCTGTTTTATTGGTTTTCATTTTTCAAGGCCGAAGAAGAGACTCTTCACTGTCTCTCTCTCTCTCTCTCTCTCTCTCTGGTCTTTTGTTCCCTTGGAATTTTGGCCGGTGCAAAATGTTAAATTCTGACAATTTGATTGATTCAATGCCGCAAGAGAAACAGATTTGCAAGCAGGGTTGTTCATTATTCGGTCTAAATTGGGTCCGAATCGAAGATGTTCATATCGTAAAAACGTCTTCCTTCAATGTCATCCAAGTTCTTAATTTTGTTAGCATGATAATTCGGTCCGGTTCATGACTTATTCGGTCTGGTCTATGGTCCATAGTTTCGCTCTTATTCGATCCTCAGTCCCAACCGGTCCGGTCCAAGTTTCAACGGATGAACACCGCTATTTGCAAGTACAGTTATGGTCAAAATTTGTAGCTTTGACTTGAGCATTCCGTGTATTCGAGATAATGTTACATACATTTCGATCTATCCAAAAAGATCAAACTCCGATTGCATTCTCTACATTTTTTATGGGCGTAATTTAGAATCTCATATGATCGCCATTAGTTAAAAAATGCACCAAAGTGTCTTGTGTTGGGATTTTTTGTGAAACCAGAACAAGAAACTATTTCCATGAGCATAATACATGAGTATTATCAACTTTCTTACTTTCTGCAAGTACCACCATGTCTGCTGTCTACAATGTCCATAATCTATGCGTTATCTCTGGTAATCTCTGACAAATTTTCATTTGTTTATATATAACCAATGGTGGATCCAAAAAAACTTATATAAAGATGTCTAATTTGTTAGTTTCCCATGACTTAGTTAATTTTTGCGGATGTTCATCTCAAAAACTTCAGCAAATTTTACACAAAATTTTAGACAATTTTTTCAAATAATCGTGTCCGCAGACATTTATGTCTAATATATGCATCTGCCTGTATTTATGATAACAATAATTAGTACAAATCCTTCCTCAATAGAACGTAAAATTATTCATATATAGACGATCTTATAAAAAAGGACGTTTATAACACCGCTTTGTGTTTCTTCATTACCTCTTGCGGGTTGCATGTATCCATTGAAATCCAATTATCCTAATCACCATTTTGCACCGACCAAGGGCCCGAGGTGGGAAAAACAGAGAAGCGGGGGAAGAGAGAGAGAGAGAGAGAGAGGGCCACGAATTGGTGTAAAGTTGGTCTTCCACGATGGGCTGATGATCCACATAGTCTTCACCAATGAGCCCATCTCGCAGCCCACTATGTGCTACCTATGGCTTTATCCTATTTTATTGGGCCGAAACTCTGTCAACCGGAGAAAAGGACAATTCTTCTCCCCCCCCCCCCAAGGTCGAGTAATTAGGGTTTGCTTAATAAGCTAACACGCATGGTGGTGGCATAATCCTGAACCAAGTGCCAGGTCCTCAACGGAAGGAAAAGTGAGAAAATAACCTTACCGAGATAAAAATTAAAATAATTAAGAGCCGTTGATGCAGCAATGGAACTCGAGCAATGTCTTAGGATTCTCATTGGGAAAATTTAAAGTTGAGACTAGAGATAAGCTACACGCACCAACACGGCCCATGCACGGGGCAACTTATAATATACTTATTGGAGTACATGCTTTCAATCGCCGCATATATATTACTGAGCATTTATTCATCATATGATTGGTTTCTAACATACATTTCGTCTATGTGACTCGTGAGAATATGTGTTCTGGGAATCATAGTATATGCATTGCATACATGCCTCCACAATGTTTCAAAAAGGTGCATGGGACGCATTCGTATCTTCTAGTCCTAAGCCAAATGTCGAGCTATCAGTTTGTTTTCAAATATATTTGTTATATACTTATTTTTTAATATAAATCTGTGAATATATTTAATTTTCGATTCCATTTGTTTGCTTTTTAAAAATAGGGGCATGGGACTTTTGGTCATTTGAGAACACATTTGGATCCCTGACCCAAATAACAGGTACCAATTGGGGCAGGGACTTGAATTGTTCACACACAGGCCATTTAAGTGCGAGTCCGACTCGGTTTCGACGTTAGGAGCACGGACAAGCTCTTTGGCCCAAACAACATATTGTTTGGATCAGAAGGTCAATTATCAGTACAATTGCCTCCTTTCCTTGCATTCAAGAGATCTTTTTTATAAATTTTTTTTAAAAAAAACTAGATAGAAAGTAAATTTCATGTGAGCCTGTAAAAAACACAGAGAAGTCGATAAATCACTTCTCTTATTAAACTCTTTAACTGAATGGACAATCAGAAGAGATATGGCTTGATAAGAAAAGATTTTTGAAAAGTCTCCGAACTTGTTGTATGGGATCACTTGACTATGTTAGCCCGAACAAAACATCCAGATTCGAAAACGAATGCATGGTGCTAAGATGGTATCATTCTGCTGGTCTGCTTGTAGCAGGATGGCATGCTTGTCTTTGCTCCACCCTCTCCACCCAGAGTCAAATTTGGTTAGGAACCTTCATTTGCCAATTAATTGGAAGAGCGAGGGGGTGTGTGCCATGGCAGCTTTAACCCCCTTCCCTAGGCTAGTTGGCCTGTTAGGTATTCTCTAAGAAAGGGGACCCAATATGTGGCCAATATTTTTTACCATTGTATTAAAAAAAAAAGGGTATTATTCTCATACTAGCTGTCATCGCTAACAGCCACTACTAAGCAAATCGAAAAATTACAAGGTTATAAAAGACAAAACAATGATTGGTCCTCATGTTAAGCCCTAATTTGTTTGGGGACCCAACAGAGTAATAATTGACATTCCGTTTTTTGCATAATAACACTTTTTTTTAAAATTTAAATCTTTCAAGGGTTCTCTTTTTTTTTACCTTCTATGTTTTCCATTATGTAATTCACTCTGTTCATTCCTCTCCAATTCCCAAAACTCTATCTATGGGAGGGTTTAGGCATGGGTTGGATAAAATGAAAAGAACATCGAATTTTGCTGCTTATCCCCCTATCTTATTGAATGGACCCACTTTAACTGACAAACTGACTTGTTCTAATCTAACTGGACTCTTGATCGGTTCGGTTTAGTCCGGTCCAGTCTAGTGTCTCAACACATATAGGCTCCAGCATAAGTCGAAGACTATAAAAAGCTAAGGCTAGATTTAGGTTTTATGACATTGAGCTTTCGAGCATACAAAACTATACTTTAAATTTTATCATAAGGCGTTATTAAAAAAACGAGGTATCGTGTTTTTAGTGTTTGTTTATAGTAACTCACGCGGACATATCTTATAGACTTTGATCTTTCACAATGTATGTATTTGACATAGTATTCCAGATGGGTTCTTTTTTCCTGGTATATTATGGTCTAAATGGGTTAAATACCCTGACGATCGTAATAATAGACAGTTTGCTAATTGGAACCTTGAGTCTTTTGAGGCTCAAGTTGGACCTCATATGTCGACTATATTGCCGGCGAAGGTATTCCATTAGTAACAGGTAGGTTAGCTCAGACACTCTATTGAGCTGGTAAGCGAAGAATCAAAGCTATATGTAATTAAACCAATCTCCCCACTCCCCACCGTCTCCTTCACCTGCCGTCAGTACCAACCGGAGGTACTCGAGCGAATGGTTTCACTTTGACAATTATACATGGCTTCTTTTCGTTTCTTTTTCTGATTTTAAATTGAACTGTGTGATCATTCAATGTGAAGAGACTTAAGTCAAAGATAAAGTTTGGTCGAAGCCTACCCCATTAAAGGTGTTGCGAATACATGGCGTTTTCACGGGTGCATGACATAAAAGGGTTGGCTGGGATTATACTAATGTCACGTCCAAGTGCATGTGAGTAATTTTATTCCATATTTAGGTCAAGTCGAATAAATATCAAGTCACTTAGACTAATTTATGTTAATAGAGATGAAACTACGCAAATATTGATTAACTCATGTTGTGCAGTTTGACTAGGATAGCAGAGTTTATGTTTATTTTATATCTTTATTCCTCCGATCGATAAAAGTAGATGTTCGTAAGAGCATGACAGTTGCAATTGCCTCTGAGAGTCTCAATCATCAGGACAACATTATAACAAAGAAATTTTCATGCATGAATGATGATATATGTCTTACCGCAAGATACTCTTAAATGTCCTGCCTAACGTATTTTATAACTTAAAACCACCAAATTTTCAATGGCTACTCTTAATTATAAATTGCCAAGTTTAAACATTCATCGGCTGCACTACTAAAATATTAAATGATATTCTAATTGGGTAAACTCCATCTATGATGATATATAATACGCGTATTTTAGAAATATAGTAAATTATGTATTAAAAAAAATGATTGTACACAACTTATAGGCTGTAATATCCTTTCACTATTCGATCATACCACTTTTTTAACTTAAAAATATCATAATATAATTTTTAAACCAAACTAAGATATTTAAGAAGTGTCTTCCAACAAAATATTTGACATCTCACTTCATGTATACTGTAGTTATCTTAATCAATGTGTGCTTTCTTTTTTTAAAAAAAAATTTAAATGCGAATTCAATGCATTAGGTGAAGCTTGGCTTGCACCCAATAATAATTATACAGTACCACTCGTCCTTGAGAGTTTTTCAGCCCACCAAAACAGTACTACAGTTTGTCTAATTTGCCCTTGAAAGTTAGATGAATTGAGTTTTGTTTTTAATGAGAGGGGTTTGAGAATTATGGCTGTTGAATTATAGTTTTTTATTCAGCAAATTGATCTTGAATCATGATTCAATATTGGTCATTAAACATGCATGCATGCTAACGGCTAACTAGTTTCGATTAGACCAGTACTTGGATGATACTAATCATTAAGGAGTGAGTTACCGTGAGGCAGATTTATGTATGGGTGATTTTTTTGAAGCTGCTAAACTTTTGATATGACTAATCATTGCTTACACGAGAGCAACTTTTTGATTCGGAGATGATCGAGAATTCATTGAGTGCTGACGTTTGTTAGAACAACCCTAATTGAATCAATTACTCGGCATCACGTTTATGAACTATCATCATAAAAATATTCGTATCTTAATATGTCTTAAGTGAAATGTCTCACACAAAATTAACCAATCCTCTGCAACAATTTGCCCATTATTCGAATACATATAACTTAAATTTTTTTTAATTTTTTATTTTCTAATCAATTGCGAACCTCAAGTTAAGATATGTAACCAATGAAAACGTGTTTTTTGGTTTGGCTTTGTTAAGAAAAATAATTTTCTTTTTGGAAACCAAGCCAAATAGCCCCTACTGTCGATTTTGCTTTTTTTTGTCCCCAAAAAAAAAACTTTTATATAGAATAACCTTGATTATTCATCTAACTTATCGCTTCATCATATAAACATTACATGCAACATGACGAAAAAGACATGTCATACACTTGTCGAAACATTTATGAGCAAAATATATAATCCAATTGAGCTTTTTTTCTTCTTTTTTTTTTAAAAATCAATTAATTCTTGATGGGATTGGGTTAAAAGTCAAACAATACATTAGTCATTCTAGCTAGACCATCAAAACTCCCATAAACTTGTCGAAATATTGTGAATAAACAGGTCATATGAAGCTCATATTGTGAATGAATTGGTCATATGTAGTCATTAATTGCCTCATATACGACTTCCTTAAGTTTGCTTACTATTAGAAACAATCACCCCCTTTATTATCTCCTTGCCAAGACTATCAAGACTCATACAAGTTTTTTGAGTGGAAGGCCCATATAAAGCCCCCATTGAGAGATAGGCAGAAGGGAAGTCTTGAAGCAATGGTAAGATTATCTCCGTACGATTAAAAAGTTACGGGTTCGAGTTGTGAAATTCACCACTAATAAAATCGAATTAGGCTGTCTATAATTTATCCCTTAAAATGCGGCCCTTTCCTAAATCCTACATGCATATGAAATACTTGTGTAGCAGGCTGCTTTTCTTAGTGTGAGAGAGGGAGTAGCCATGGCCCGTGGGGAGGAAAGAAGCTATGAAGAGGTCTACGGAGAATTCTCTACTCCTCCAGTACACTGGATGAAATTAAGGATGGGTCCCACCTCTTCTTCAATTTGCTTTTGTCGGTACCTGCTTGTCACCACCACAAGCACTGCCAGTCTGCCACTCTCTGCACACACCGAGAGAAGGCCACAGCTAGAGAGAGAAACAAAGAAAAAAGAAAAAAGGAACAGCCGCGTAGACTTTTCCCGTAAATCCAGCAACGCTCTCTCTCTCTCCTTTGACAACTTCCCAGGTCAACCAAATACTAGTTTTTTTTTTCTTTTGCTTTTTTTTTTTTCAGATGAGTGAGAATCACATAAACCCTTTTCTCACACACAAAGTCTCTCTCACGCTCTACATTCTCTACCCTTTCCCTTTTTTATAAATAATAAAATCCCTTTCCATTCCCCCCCCCCAAACAAAAGTCAGCGCCTTCTTTTCAATCTTTTGTCTCACCACTCATTCTCTCTCTCTCTCTAGAAACCTGAACAAATGGAAGGCTTTGCAGATTGGGATCTTCTAGCGGTGGTCCGAAGTTGTAGCACCGCCGCCGCCGCCACTACCTCAGCGGTGGATGTCCACCCATCTCCGCCGCCTCCTCCTCCAGTGAAGGAAGAGCCCTGTTTTCATCTCCCAACTCCGGCTCCTCCTACTCCACCTTCTTCTTCTTCCTCCTCATCAAGTGAGCTTCTTTTTGCGTTTCCCAATACCCTTTTTGGCCCCCCAACGGCGTCGTTCTTTGGTGGGCAACAAGATTTGCGGGATGTTTGTAAACCCAAATCCATTTGCACCACCAATTCTACCAATTTTCACTCAATCTCCTCCACTTCTTCTTCTTCTTCTTCTCTGACTTCCTCTGTTTCTTCATCGTCTTCTTCTTCTGTCATCGCTGGAAAATCTTTCGGAATCGGAGAACAAGCGGAGCTCCGGCGCCTAATTCGCCCTTCTCAAGTTGTATTTGGGGCTGCTCCTGCTTCTACTTCCCCAGCTCAAAGAACAAAAAAAAGGTTAGTCTTTTGTTTTTTTCCCTAAAGTTTAAGTTTTACTTGAAAAAAAACGTTGAAGGAAGGAGTGCCCACGAGCTAAAATCATCTTAATTTTTGTGGATTTTCCTCTGATTTTTGTGGGTTTGAATTTCGTTAGGAAGAATTTGGTGAAGAAAGTGTTCCATGTACCAGCTGAAGGTCTGTCAAATGATATGTGGGCATGGAGAAAATATGGTCAGAAACCCATCAAAGGTTCTCCATATCCTAGGTGGGTTTTCTTTTTCTGCATCTTTCATTCTCTTCTTCTTTCTAATAATATTACCTTAACAACTAATATTCTTCTATGCATGAATCGAAAAAACCCTTGTTTTTAGTCTTCATTAGTTTATATTAAGCTTTACTTTTCGTTTCTTTTTTTCTTTTGGTTTGATTCTTGCACCAAAAAATACGATTTTGTTATTCTTCCATGAAAAAGCACATAAATTTGACCCATGAGTATATTTTTGTGAAAAATCCCAATCTGGCTCAAGAAAAGCTGCAGATTTGTAATTAAAACTCTTTTTTTGCTGAAAAGAGCAAGGCAAAATAACACCCAGAATTAAATTCACGAGCCCCAATTCTAAAATTAACTCACTGTTCCACCTTCTTTTAAAGGCTAAACCACAAGGAAATTAGTTATTCAATTGTAATAATCCACAAAGGGAAATTCACCAACCAAAAAACAGGTTTTTGATTCTGTTTTTTGTTTGTTTGTTTATCATTTTTTCAAAACAGGGGTTACTACAGATGCAGCAGTTCAAAGGGGTGTTTAGCCCGAAAACAAGTGGAGCGAAACAGATCCGACCCGACAATATTCATCGTCACTTACACCGCGGACCACAACCACCCAATGCCTACCCATCGGAACTCCCTCGCCGGAAGCACCCGACAGAAGCCCGCCGCCGCCGCTTCCGCCGATGCTCCGTCGCAAGATCAGCCGACCTGCTCCTCCCCCTCCGCCGCCAGTCTCTCTCCTCCGATGGAGAAATCGGAGTCAAAAACAGAGGGCAATGATCTGATCAAGGAAGATGAAGACAACGACATGGGTCTTTCAGATCTGATGCTCAATGACGATTTCTACGTGGGTTTTGAAAAAATCGACGCCGATGAGTGCTTTTCCGACCACTTTTCGCCGCCGATGGAGCCTCCCTGGCTCGCAAACGGCAGCAGCACCGCTGCCGCAGCGGGTGGTGGCTGATTTTCCCGCCGCCGCCGCTGGCTGTGGTGGGGATTAGGGTAGTGGGAGGTGGGAAATTGACTTTCGATTGATGGTCACGAAGCATGATGCCTTTCACTTTATTGCTAAGGTCAACCTTTTTTTATTTTATTTTATTTTACTTTAATCTTTAGGGTTGAAAATGGTGGGTATTTCTCAGAATCTCTGTAAGGCCACGATGACAATGGCATAATGATTTGTAATGTCTCAGTGGGGGCAGAAAACAGTGAAAGTTAGAGAGAGAAAGGGGGGGTCCTTGTTGGTAGAATCTCAACCAAAGTGGCTCTAAATTCTTTTGGGGCTCTTTGTAATGGGAATGGTCCAATGCCTGCGTGTGAGAGAGGGTTGGATCATATGAACATATGCTTGATTGCAGTGATTCTGATTGTTTAGTTATTGTAAAGGAAGAAGGAATAGTGGTAGTACTACAAAGGTTAGCAATAAAAATGGCAAAGTTTATGCAATTATGCTATTGGTTTTGTGTCCTGTCATTGTCATTTGGGTTTTTTTTTTTTTTTTTTAAAATTTGTCTTTGGTTTTGTACATATAATATATGGGGGTGAGCTTTGGAGAAGGTGGTAGTTCTGGTGATTGTTTTGATGTGAAATTTGCTAGTTTGGGACCATTGATGGAATCTATAAAAACATACGCCACCTAGCTATTATTAACCAACCTAATTTGTTGAATATCTTGATTTGCTTGCCCCTAAAAAAAAAAAAAAAAATTGTTCACATGAGGTCTCCTTCATCGGTTGGATAGAGTTTGTTTCATACGTATTTTGTTCTATGAGATAAGATAATTGCCTCTTGTTAAGAGATTGTGTGAAATCAAATATGTTCTCCCTTTTCCTTTTGAGAGGGTTATAATTCAAATGCTGATTTTATGGAATAGTAGAATTCTTTTACACAGTAAACTGAGATTCATAGATGGGATTTATCTAAATTGTTATTAATTCTTATAGCAAGTCTTATGTAGGATCGTTTTACATGAAAATACATCATGATACGAATATTTTTATAGTGATGTCAATCATATTGAAAGTGACTGATAGTTCATTTAGGAATCACTGTGATAAAAATTATTGCTAGATGAACAATTCATTACGTTTGAATTAAAAATTTACTTATTATATTGTAAAATCTATATAAAAGTCATTTCCAATAAGTCCTATGTTCAATGTCTTCACTTAACATTTGTGTACTTTTTACCAAAAGACGCATATGATTTTCATTTTTTTCCGCTATACCTTTGTTATTTCAGAGTGCCCTTAGCAATCGAAAAGGTCGCTGGAGAAAGTAAATTGGGCCATGACAGCATACCGAATTTGGATAAAAGATACACCATTTGGGCCTCAATAATGTAGCTCATGAGTCTCTACTCTTATTAAAACCCTCCAAGAGGCCCACCACCCAAGAGATTAGCCTTCCTTTTGTAAAATTAATAGCAAGCCCAAATCAGTCCAAAAGATTATTTTTATATATATATATATGTGTGTGTGTGTGTGTATATATATATATATATATATGTATTTCTTTTATTTGACTGAGTAAGAAAATGTAGATAAATAAAGAAAACAATGATATTTCAAATTAAACATATATTGTCTCACACGATTGCGATTTAGTGATAAAAGAAAGAAGATTACATTCATCTAAATTTAAAAAAGGATAATGTATCTCGCCCTCAAATTTTTAGCTTCATTCCTATAAAAGGAGAGATAAAGAGGGGGATAGCGATTGCTAAGACATTGATAGGTATTATCGTTATGATGGTGTAGAGAAATTAATCTCCAATTCTTTTGAGAGTAAAAATTACTCTTGTTTTATTAGAAAATTAGTTAAATTAAAATGGAGTTGATAGAGAAAGCAAAGGAATACGTTTCAGAAAAAGTGCAGGAGAAAATAGAGAATATACCGAAGCCAGAAGCAACGTTGCATGGATTGAGTTTGGAAGGGGTGGGTTGGAATGGAATCTCATACAAAGCCACCGTTGGCATAATGAATCCTTATCCTCATTCCATCCCCCTCTGCGATGTTGCCTATGTCCTTAAAAGCGATGGCCGGTATGTATTTTGAATATTATCCAGAATATCCCTTAATATTTTTTTTAAAAAAATTCTATCATCATTTATCAAATAAAATATGTCCTCGATCTCTTTTTAAGAAGTTCAATTTTTTTTTAAGTAATTTTGGTGTATACTAGATTAGTTAACAAGCTAGGGCTAGAAGTTTGTATTTCATGCATGATTAGATTTGATCCTGTGATTTGCTTGCATTTAGGAAACCGGTTGCACTCAGGGGCTTCGATTAGGTCGTTGTCCCACTTTAAGATTTACTAAGATACATGAAATTGGCGCAAATATTAAAATCAATTGATGTTTAATGAAGAATGGTGCATTTTCAACATGTTGTTATGATGAAGAAGGTTATTTTTGGTGCATGATCGTGGATGTCATGCTATATAATCTATAAAGACTTGAGTTCATTATATATATGATTGACGGTATATAATATCGCATCATTTGATTTGGAGGCGGTTGAATGTTGTTGTAGGGTGATACTATCCGGAAACATGCCAGATCCAGGAGACATTGCTGGAAAACACGAGACAACAAAGCTAGATGTCGAAATAAAAGTCCCACACAGTGCTGTTGTGAGCTTGGTGAGGGATGTTTGGAAAGACTGGGACATTGATTATGTGCTCGAGGTCACTCTCACCATCGACATCCCCATCATTGGTAGCTTTAACATTCCTCTCTCTACCTCTGGCGAGATCAAGCTCCCCACCATCTCCGACTTCTGGAGTGGAGGCGAAGAAGATGGAAAAAGGGACAAGGACGAGGACAAAGACAAGGATGATGACGGTGACGATGAGGACATGAGAAAGGAAAGGAAAAGGGATGAGGATGAGAAAGACCAGGGTGGGATCAGTAGTATTCCCATTATTGGCAGCTTGTTAGGCAGAGGTGGAAGCGACGATGAAAAGGAAAAGGAGAACGATGAGGGCAAAAGCGATGATGATGACGAGCATAAGGCGAAGAGAAAAGATAAGAAAAAGGGCAGTGGCGAGGATGAGGAAGAGAAGGGCAGGGTTAACATTCCCATCATCTCCGACTTATTGGGTGGAGGAGGAAGTGATGATGAAAAAGACAAAGATAAGGACTCAGATGATGGATATAAGGACAAGAAGAATAAGAAGAAGAAGAAGAAGAAGGAGGAGGATGACTGTGATGACTGAAGACGGTTGCATGTATCTCATGCAAGTATAATCTTAACTTTTTGTCATTTCATGATAACCACCCTTCGTGTTTTTCATACGTGAACAATATACGTAATTCTTTCATACACATATAAGTAAAACCTGCGTAGGAATGGGATTGGAGCATATTACTCAATAATTTAACTTATAGTGCTTAATAAGATTGTTTTGCTTTGATTCTCCTAGAGTTCTTTCAAAATGGAATTGGCGCTAGCTAGTTGAGATTTTGGTTTCAACATGACAGATAAGGTTGGCCATACGCCATCATTTTTATGCATGTTAAAAATGAGTGTATTTTGTTTTGTTTAATTGCAATTATTAATTAATCACAACATTCATAAATTTAAAGGGGTTAAGATCTAGCCTTCTATCGTCACATTTAGATACTAAAACCACTGATGTTGGAGATATTAAAATCACTGACCTCCGAGGTATTAAATCGATTTGTGAGCAAGTTAAAGTCCAAAATTGGGGATGTAGCTCGGATGGTAGAGCGCTCGCTCAGCATGCGGGAGGTACGGGGATCGATACCCCGCATCTCCAATTAATATCCTTTATCTTCTCCCTGGGCGTGCCTTGTGGCTGTTTTATTTGTTCCTTTTTCCTTTTCTATCACCATGGATGATCCCTTTTAACTATTTCCTTTTCCTTTCTCAGAAGTATAAGGTGCCAACGTAGATGTTACTGCAAAACCCCCGGGGGGGGGGGGAGGTGTTCAACGTATAAGATGAATGAAATTTATTTCAAAAACAAGATTAGTACTCCATCTGTCCCATGTTTATAGTTAAGTTTGGATAATTACATGTTAGATTTTAACCGCATTTACATTTTTAAAACGAGTTTTCAAACAATAAAAACATTCTTAAAGATTTAGAAAAATAAATTTTGACAGCAATATGGAACATAAGAAATGTATATTTTTAGTAGTGAATATTGGACAGAGGGAATCTAATAGTTGACGTTTGAAAGAAAGGTATCGTCTCGTCTAGATGTTATCGTGCATAATAATTGGCGATGTGTATGGTCTGGGTACCCAATGGGTCAAACAAGTCGGCTCGTTTAAAATAGGGTCAATAGAGGATCAAGTCAAATTTAGACCAAGTCAATAGTGGGCTGGCCCATTGAGCGTGTTAACCGATTTGACCAGATTAGCCCATTAACGACCCGTTTATTGATCCTTTTAGCCCATTAACGACCCGTTTATTGATCCTTTTTTTCAACATACCTATCACACTAATTTATACGATACAATTAGTTAAACTTATTACCAACGCTTTAACAATAATCACTACAAAATGCGCGCAGATAGTGATGAAAATTTTTCATCACTTATTTTTTTTTTTTTTTGGTCGCTAAATAATCAGCAACGATTCAGAGCCGAAAAAACGTTCGTTTCAAAACCCACCATTGCAGATGAATTTAGCGATGATTGTATTCTTTCGCCTCTAACAGAGACGAAATTTGCTACGATATTTCCTTTCATCTCTATTAGCGACGAATACATGTTGGTTGCCATTTCAGATAATTCATCTCTGTTAGAGACGAAACTTGCAAGGAAATTCTGTTTCTTCTCTATTAGAGACGAAACGTTGTTGGTAGCCATTGCACAATATTTCGTCTTTGATAGAGACAAATTTTGATACGAAGGTTCTTTCATCTCTATTAGAGACGAAAAAGTGTTTGTTGTCATTTCACAATATTCGTCTCTAATAGAGACGATTATTGATACGAACACTTTTTCATTTCTATCTGCGACGAATTATCTTGCTTGCCGTTCCAGAAAACTTTCGTCTCTGTTAGAGACGAACTTGGAGAGGAAACCATTTTCATTTCTATTAGAGACGAAAAGATTTTGGTTAACTTTGGCTACGAAAATGTATGTCACCTCTATTGTAGTGATAATGTATTTTGTAGCTATGTTGAACGATATGGAGCATGTACCCTACGCCCTTGTTAATGTATTCGTATAAACAAATATATAACTAAAAGAAGAATATATAAACAGCCACAACAACCATATGTAGCCACAAGTGAAACTAAACGACCCAAAAGTGCCGAGTTTCATCCAACATTTCTTCACCCCTAATTCTAAGTCGCCCTAAATATATAAAGTCTAAACAAGCCAAACTACCTTTAATTGTAGTTACTGTGTACTAACTAAAGCCATTGCTAGTGAGTCTCAATTCAAACATATAATTGAGTCCTCATCCAAAAAGACAATCTGTAGCCCTACATTAAGGTGCACAAGCAAACGCTAAGAGCTAGCTAGGGAGTGGGAGAGAACGGGAGTAGGAGGGGCCCTCAAGCCGAGTAAGTAGGCTAGCGATCAACTCTCTTTGTTGTTTATGTTCCTCCCTAGTGGCTTTAAGTTCTTCCCTTGTAGCTTGTAGTTCCTCCTCTAATTTTTCAAGCAAGTCTCCATTTGAGAAACAACTGAGGGTGTGTATGCTGATGATGAGGCAGAGCGACGAGCGGACCTTGGGTAGTAAGCTTCTGATTCCGTCCCAAGTTCATAAATAGTGCCTTTCTTGTTCTTGCCTCCAATAGCTTGTAGAAAAAGCTCGTTCTCATCTACTTCATTTCCTGATTGAGAAGCTAGTGCCTTTAGACGCTCAAACTCATCATGCAATTAGATAGGTGAAAAAAACAAAAAGTGAGAGATAAATGAACATAAAAAGGCTAAAATGAAGTAATAATAACAATGGTCTAAGGCTAGGGGTGTTAACGATTTCCTAAGCCTTTCCTAAATTTTGGGGTAAAATGGACAGAGTTTTGCCTAAAATTGAGCTAAATCTATGCTTAAAGCCTTACAATAACGAGGTTCCTGCATTCAACAGTCACACAATATATTGGTAAAATTTTATTATTAGTTTTTTGTTATAAAGATTATGGGTAAACTTGTCTACTGCTCATGTCTCACGAAGACAACTAAGTGCAAAGAGACATGAAACAAAGCCTATATCGTACACCTATGAGTATATGCTCACATGAGCCATGTCAGCGTCGCATACTAAAAATTATCTATATGACAAATATACGTTGAAAAAAATATGTATATGTGATAAATAAAAGTATACACTATTAGGTGCATGATATATATTACTGACATAAAAAGGAAGACTCGACAAAGAAAAGGGAAATTTCTATTACATAAATCCGCAATAGAACGAAACTTAAACCCTTATTTTTGCTGATAAAAAGTGAGGCAAGCATCAATATATGGATGACCTCTACCGTGTTAACATTGACGATGGCACAAAGGAAAATGCTATGACCCTTCGAGTCTTAAAGTCTTAACCTGCTGGTTGACTCCTCCATTACTTTCTTTTTAAGCTGAGTTTTTTTTTTGGGGGGGCCTACAAATTAAAGTGCAATTAAAAATCATAAATAGCATTGGGAATCCCACTTGGTTTGACAGCAAAACGCATCGTATTTGCCATCCTTTTCCTTCCCCTCTAGTGTACAACTTTGAGACGGGGGAGTGTTTAATTATTTATAACTGGAGTTGGAGGACTAATGTTGTGTTCAACATCCCCCATTAATGGCATTGGGCTTTACGCTTTACGCCACCTTTCTCTCTCCTCATTTAAACACCACCAACACCAACACTAACACTTTACGCTTTCTCTCTCTCCTTCTTCACCATTTTATAATAGCAACGCATTTCATTAATTAATATAATTAAATAATCTGGTTAGGTTTGATGAAAATCAATTCCAATATCCAACACGTGATGATTGATTATACATGCAGAATTGAGAATACACAGCATTTGGAAAACCCTCACCCAGTCACCCCCCCGCCGTCCCCTCAGCTCCCCCTTGGAATCCTCTCAGCCAATAACCTCCTCTCTCCTCCCCCCCCCCCCCTCTCTCCACCATTAACAACTGGTCAGTTTTCGCTGCAAATCATCATTGCTTCTCCAAAGATGCTAATTGGTCCGAACCACCACCCCCCACCCACCCACCCACCAGTCTCTGGTTTTTCGGATATCCGAAAGTGTCCGATTTCAAAATCCGGACATTCTGGCTATATTTTTGCCAGCCAATGGAGGAAGCCCGCCTGTCGGACCATCCAGTGTTTTCTTGTCTTTCTAATCAAACCCCCCTGCCCGCTTAAACTCATTTCAAATCCTAATTAATTTAATTAAGAATGCATTGCCTGCAAGTGGCTTCCATGCACTGTTTTCTTGTCCTTATCTGTTTTTCTTGACACGTGTATGCCATGCATTCATACAAATCGGACTCCTCTTCCTCAAATCCCCCCCTCCCCTTTCTACACTGATCACCCACACCCAAACCACCTGTGTCTTCAATAACTCTCAAGCTACAATGTCAATGTTCAACCCCATTAGCACCAACGGCAGTAGCACCAGCACCAACACTGACACCCACTCAACACCAGATCAAGACATGAACATCAACAACAACAATGAGTGCACCGTTAGGGAGCAGGATCGATTCATGCCCATCGCCAACGTTATAAGGATCATGCGTAAGATCCTCCCTCCTCATGCCAAAATCTCCGATGACGCCAAGGAGACCATCCAGGTGATAATTAACTACTAATCTAACTAATCCAGATCTCTCGGATGCATGCATGCATGGACATGTGTATATATGATGGACAAATGAATTCAAATATACGCGTGCAGGAATGTGTGTCGGAGTTCATAAGCTTCATAACAGGAGAAGCCAACGAGAGGTGCCAGAGAGAGCAGAGGAAGACAATAACAGCCGAGGACGTGTTGTGGGCAATGAGCAAACTCGGGTTCGACGACTACATTGAGCCCCTCACACTTTACCTGCATCGATACAGGGAGCTCGAAGGGGATCGCGGGTCCATCCGGACCTGCGAGCCCCTCCTCAAGATGAGTCGAGCAGCTGCCATTGATCAGTACGCAGCCTTTGGGCCTCCTCATCATCATCATCATCATCATGTCTTTCACATTCCGCCTCATCCTCATCCGGGATATTTCGGAGCTCCGAATCCGAATGGGTACTTGAAGGAGGCCTCTCCTACTAGTAATTCTCACTCTCCTGGTGCTCCCTCTTCCGGTGGTGGTGCTACTGTGACCAGTTTTGAGCCCTATGGTGGTCACCCTCCTAAGTGATTAATTCATTAAGTAATTAATTAGTTGTCTACTGTACTTGCATGTGTGTATTTCTGATCCTAACATTTTAACCAGTCTCTCTGTGCTGCTGCTTTTTTTATTTTATCCCCTTTTAATTCCCTCAAAATTTGTAGTCCCAGTCCTCGAAGCTAAGTAGTGAAGGCCCTTGTTCGTCTAATTATATTGTATGCTTTACCTTAGCTACCCCCAACGGGTTCAGCCTTGGGAGAGTCGAACATTGGTATTTTCTTATCAAAATCTGTCATTCTACCGCTAGACTAACTCAGGCTAGTCCAAAGGGGGCTTTCCTTGGCTTGTTTGTTTGATCTGTTTTCCTTTTTCTTCATTTTTTTGTCCAACTGTTAATTAATCATTAAAGTTTATATCATACACTTGACAACATATTTTGTGAGGACGTAAATCAATAAATAAATATTAAAAAATTAAATATCGGATAAACACATCAAAAAAATATTCTCGACCACGCATAATGTTTTCGTTAACCAAGCGCGCTGATTGATCCGCGGCCCTATTTTACGTTTTCACGGAAGTTTAACCGTTTGGACGAAAATACCCTTGCTCAGCACTTGGAAATGCACGTCACTCCCCGATAACATGTTGCCAGGTTTGCGTTTTGTTTGTTAGTTTTTTATTATAATATTGTTTTTTGTTGCCTGCGGTTCATTTTTCTCTCTGGCGTTCATTTATTTTATTCCTTTCTTTTTATTTTCTTTTTTACTCTCTTATACTTGATGAATCCTTTGACTTCCTCCCAAGAAAAATAATAATAATAATAATAATAAATGCTTTCTGATGGAAAATTTTCATCATGAAATAGAAGAAATAATTGAATTTTAAATTGTGAGTATTAAGCAGATTATAATTAAATAACACTCATCTTGGAATTTGTTGATTTATGACTTAAAACCAATCAAACCCAAACTGACTCAAACTCAAACTGATTCAAACACAAATAAAACTAACCCACACCCGAACTGACAAAATTGACCACAACCTTGAAATCAAAGTTGACCGTACCCAAACTGAGCCGAAATAGCATCTTTCATAGTTAACCCGATCCAAACTTTACACTGAAGTGAATCGTATTCGACCCGAAATGAGTCAATTTAAAACTAGGACTATCAAACAAATCAGGTCGGGTCGAATTCGTGTTCGTGTCGAACTTAAATGGGTTGATAAATGATCGACCTGAACCTAACCTGTTTATTAAACGGGTTGAAAACCTTAACCTGTACCCGTTTATTTTTTAAACGAGTTGACCTGAAATTTATCCATTAATGCGTTTAATATAAACGGGTTAGGTTTAGGTTATTCGGTTATTTGTTTATCCGCTTTATATTTTGACTAGAATATGATTATCGAGCATTATAAATTAATTTTTTGATTTTAATATAACATCATAATGCAACCATTGTCTATGATTCACAAGAATCATAATCGTAAAACAAATATCAACTTTATTAAACTCTATATTTTCACAATTTTCTCCCCAAAAAGAAGATAGTAATTGAATAAACCGATCAACTTATTTACCATTTAATTAAACGGATTAAATACGTATTTTTTCATATCAAAACTTTTAATATAAATCTAATCAACTTAATTAAATAAATTAAATATATTAATCTATTTAATTAAATGAGTTGTAATTTTTTACCTAAATTCACTTACTTTCATATTCAATTTGAATCAATAACCATATCAGATTAACTTTTAACCGTTGTATCCAAAACTCACCCGAACGATCGGTTTGCCAGAAGCCCATGGAAAAGCGAGGTGTCGTTCCACGTCCAGTCGTTGTCAGCCGCAACAATGCATTGACTATAGACTTAAGCTCTTGAGTTTGAACTTTGAAGCCAAGGCTTCAAGTCAACGAAGATGATGGGCTTCTTTGTCTTCTTCCTCATTGTGGTTCCGTCTTTTCACATTGCGAATGGGCTTCCTAATCATTAGCCCATCCTGCTATTCCCCTTTCTTAATGCTCACTAAAAAATTAACAAGGCATAAGTATTGACAAATGGTGTACTTAAGACTTTACACACTGTTTGAATTGAGTGATAGAGGGGAAACAAAGGGAAGAGATGAGAGAGGAATGGGGAATGAGGAAAGGAAAGAACGGTAAAGTGATTTATTCTCAATTTATTTGGATATACTATGAAAGGAGACTGATAAAATAAGGTAGAATTATTAAAATTCTTCTCTTTCCGTCCTACCCTCCTTATTTTGTGGGTGAGCAAAAATGAGGAGAGTAAAAATGAATGAAGGTGAGATGTTCTCCTCCATTCCGCTCCCATTTCCTTCATTTGATATTTGCAAACAAAGGGAATGAGAGTTATTTGACTTCATTTCCCTCCCAGCTTCTTACGCCCTTCGATCCGAACAGACCACTAATGTTGTTCTGTACTATAGAAAACCCCTTGGTTTTAACCCTTTTGATCGTAAATCAACTAATTTTTTAGTTTTAACCATTAAACTAAGACTGTATTGATAATCTCACGAGTCATATGAATCATGTTTATGATATCAAGATTGATAACCTCTTATACAAACTTTTAAATACATTTTTTTATCGAGGTATGCACTTGTGTAATCTACAAATCATAGATATTGCTTAGAATTTGAATTTTTCACTATGATTATGAATTTTTAACATGACTTATAAATGAACTTTGCATGGTACCATTTGATAGGGTACATGAGATATGTGTCTATTTCTCATGAATAGTGATCTCTAATTTTATCAGGGTAGAAAATTTGCATCTACATCTATTCACATATATGCCCATGTGAAGCAAAATAAATTCATTTTTTACAAGTACCATGATCAAGCACTCTAATTATGCAAAAAATATGATAGTAACTGAGAAGAAACGGCCTAGGGGTTGTAGTTGGCTCTATAATCAAGAGTCTTTGTTTTAATGAAAAATTTAATCAAAGTTCCTTAGTCACCCAAACATTTTTTATTTTTTTTACTTTACGTTTTTTCACAGAGTTGGGATAGGTTGAATGAGTAAAAAATATGTTTTTTTTTTTTTTTCATAAAGTTGAGATCTCTTAAACTGTATAGAGAAAACAACAGTGGCCCTGTTTGGTAAACAACTGTTAGCTGTTAGCTGTTTGAATTAGCTGTTTATATTAACTGTTTAAATTAGCTGTTTTTAGAAAAAGTGTTTGGTAAAAATTAGCTGTTTCTAAAAAATATGTTGATAAAATTTCATTTATACTCTTATTTATGAATTAGTTTTTAATGATATGTGTATAACTTTTTCAAACTTATGGACAATTATGTCATTTCCACAAAAAGCTCTTCTCAAAAGGTTAATGAGAATAGTTTTTTCAAAAAGAGCTTTTTGGAGTCAAACAGCTATTACAAACATCTCTTTACCAAACACCATTTAGCTGTTTGACTCGGTCAAAACAGCCAAAATCCTTCCAAACAGCTATTTTTTTCCTAAAAAGTTGTTGTTACCAAATACTCCCAGTATAAGTGAAAAAACAAACCTTAAGTGTATATAAACTTATCTCTCTGAAGTGGATGTTATTTTTTTTAAACTTAAAAGTTTGTATGTATCATTATCCGTTGCATATTGTAAATGTTGTTTAAAAAATTATCAATTAATGTTTAATGAATTATTCTATTATTTACCCCCCAACAAAAGTGGCTTACCCACCCACTTTTGGATTGATACAAAGTAACCAACCATGAACTCCACTTAAAAGCCCATTATCGCACGCGAATGATTCCGGCTTGGTAGAAGATAAGGTTTAGACTTTAGTCAAAGTGTTCTCATGCAAAAATTAAATGTAATGAAGGCTAATTAAGCCACTAAGGTAGCTTTTTAATTATGTGTCAAGAAAGTTACCCCCCCGGGCCGCGGGGAAAAAAAAGAAAAGTAAATTTATGAAAAAATCATCTAATAATCAAAAAAAAGGATTTCCAATGGCTTTATTTTGGTTCTTGTTCATCCATTCATGAATTTTACGAATTGAAGATTCTATGGTCAGATTTAATTTGTGTATTATTCGGTCATTAATAATAGTTTTCCTTGTTAGAAAATCATTAAGATGTTCAATTGTGAAAAACTCTCTTAAGCTATTGTACAAGATGATAAATATCTTCCTGCTATAAGATAATTCTTAAATATCTTGTCTTAATTTAAAAATTATATTATTAACTTTTAAATTGAAAAAATTGCATGATTTTTTTTTTTGAGTGGAAAAAATAACAACCATATGTTTGAATAATGAAAGCGTGTTACAACTTATAATTGTGTAAAACCATCTTTTATTTATAATTATTCACATATGTAAAATTATGCGGACCATACGTCTTCACATATGAGGTTGATATGATGGGGATGTCAATCTATATTCGTTGGCATAACTGATGAGTATCTAGGATTAGAAATTCATAATTAATATTATTAACAAATTTGGCAATTTTTATTCATAAAACACATTAATTTAAGTTGATTCACAACATCTAAAAGCATCTTGTAGTAAAGCATATATCATCATCCATTTTAGGCAAAGCAATTTCACTTTAATTGTCGTTGGTTAAATTTGCCAAGTTTGAACTTTTTTTTTTTGTTTGTTTATAATTAGGTATAATTTTATTGTTATTATTTTTTTTATTATAAAGATTGGTAAACTTGTCTACTCCTCATGTCTCATGAAGACAACTAAGTGCAAAGAGACATGAAACAAGGCCTATATCGTACACCTATGAGTATATACTCACATAAGTGACGTCAGCGTCACATATTAAAAATTATATAATAAATATATGTTGAAAGAATATATATATATATATATATATATATATATATATATATATATATATATGATAAGTGAGAGTATACATTATTAGATGCATGATATATATTGTTACTCATTAAAAAAAAGAAAAATTTCAATTATATATAAATCTATAATAGATGAAACTTAAATCCTTATTTTTGCCGATAAAAAGTGAGGCAAGCATCAATAGATGACCTCTACCGTGTTGTGTTTAACATAATATTGACGATGACACAAAGGAAAATGCTATGGCCCTTCTAATCTTAAAGACTTAACTAGCCGGTTGACTCCTTCATTACTTTCTTTCTAAGCTGAGTTTTTTTTTTTTTTTTTTTTTTTTGGCTGACAAATTAAAGTGCAATTAAAAATCATAAGCAGCCATTGGGAATCCCAATTCCTTTGACAGCAAAACGCATCGTATTTGCCATCTTCACCGTCTCTAGTGTACAACTTTGAAAGGGAGTGTTTAATTATTTATAACTGGAGGACTAATATTGTGTTCAACCCCCCCCATTAATGGCATCGGGCTGCTCCGAAACCAACATCAATTAAATGCAGCAGCTGTCTCCTCTACCCACCCTTCTCTCTCCTCATTTAAACACCACCAACACCAACACCAACACCAACGCCTACACTTTCTCTCTCCCCCTCTTCCTCATTTAACCATCATGAGCCTCCTCCCCACCTCCTCCTTTCTCTCTCCTCAATGTCCCCTCCTCCACCGCTACCACCATCACCGCCGACCTTCTCTCTCTCCCTGAAATCCATCGGGCTCGGGTACGCCATCGCCATCGCCCTCGGCTTCCTCGTCCTCCTCTCGGCCCTCCTCCTCTCCTCCTACCTCTGCTGCCGCACGCGCCGCCGCAACCGCCACCGTCTTCCGACCACCACGGCCGCCTCTCCCTCCTTCTCCTCCGGTGTCATCGTCCCCCGCATCATCTTCGTCGCCGAAGACGACGAATCCGACGACCAAAACAGAGGAGGATCCGGATCGTCCCCAATCGGACTCGATCGAGCAGTCATCAATTCGTACCCTAAATTCCAGTTCTACAAGAACAATCTAGGACATTCCACTGAAGATACCAACAATTCGGTGTGCTCGATTTGCTTGTGCGATTACAAAGAAGGTGAGATGCTCAGAATGATGCCCGATTGTAAGCACTACTTTCATCTCTGCTGCCTCGATGCTTGGCTCAAACTCAACGGCTCTTGCCCGGTTTGCCGGAACTCGCCGTTGCCGACGCCGATATCCACGCCGTTGGCCGAGGTCGTCCCTCTCTCTCAGTACCCGGATAATCGCCGTCGTGCTACCGTCGTTTCTTCTTCTTAGTTTTTAATTTTCCTTTTTTTGGGGATTTTGGGAAGGTGTTAAAATGGGCGAGTGATGTATAAAAAGGATTTTCGATTTAGGCGGGTTAGCTAATTAGGGTTGGTTTGGTTATGAGTGATGATGAAGAATTGATGATACAGTTCCATAACGGGATTTCCTCTGTTTCTCGTTCCTATCTCTCTCTCTCTCTCTCTTTTTTTTTTTTTTTTTTTTTTTGGGTAGAGTGTGATTTTTGTTGGAAAGAGATGAAATCCAAGCACAGGGTGGTTGATGGGGTTTCTTAGATTCATGCAAATATTGTTCTTGTTTTCTTTCTATTAATTGGGTTAATTTATCGTGAGACGGTCTTATTAATTTATAACTTTTGTATTTTAAATATTTGAAATATTGGAGCTTTTGTATCGTATGTATAATCATCTAGGAAGGATGTAAAATGTTTTATGTATGTATTTGTCTCAAGAAGTTTTGCATTTGAAATCTTTGGTAAATTTTGAAATTTAATTGAAGTGCACACTTTACACCCAATTTTCAATGTTTTTAGTAGGTATGAAATGAATTGCTTGATATTTAGAATCGAGAGGGTTGATTTTTTTTTTTTTTGCGAATTGTTGGCAATATATATATATATATATATATATATATATATATGTATATATATATATATATATATAGAAGACTTTAATTGCCCAAGTTTCTAGTTACATGTAGCTGCTTGAACTATGATTTGCTTTGTGAAAGTCACTTCCAAGTTCCACCCCTACAAGGGGGTGGGGGAAAATCAAAAAATAAAAAAAAGGGAAAAAAGACAAAGAAAAAGAGAGGGATAAGAAAGCAAAGGGAAGGGAAAGGAAGACAAAAAGGTGAAAGGAATTTTTTTGGTTGTTCTTTAAATTCTTTCATCCTTTTGCACCAAATTCATCATCTAACTCTTTATGCTTTTAGGTTGTTTTCGGTAAAATTAGCGGTTCAAGCAGCGGATAATAATTTAGACAGCAGATAGTTATTTAAATAGCGGATAGTATTTTTAATCTAGTTGTTAGCGGATAGCTGTTTAGATGTGCAGTTGAAATAAATATGTTCGATAAATTTAGCTGTTGGGTTAATTAATTAATATAAATTGACATAAAATAATATAGATAATTTTCAAAGATAAAATTTTCAAATGATTTTTTTGGCAAAAAAATATGAAATGCTACTTTTGAATGCAAAACGTTAATATTATTAATTTTTCAAAAACGTTGCTTAAAAAGTTAAATGCTGCTTGGAATGTTAGTCAAAACATTATGTTACCGAACACTAAAAATTATCTGATGAGTGTATTGATTTGGTCAAAATACCAAACATTACGCAAAACGCTGTTACAAAACATGCCTTAATATGCATCATGATTTTTTTTTTTTTTAAATGGGGAAAACAGCGTAATGAGAATTTTGTTCATTTGCATGTTCAGTTACAAAAGAGCTTTAAAAAAATCATCATATATTGTAAAGATTATTGAAAAAGAATATATGCTTTCAATAGTGTAAAGATTATTGAAAACAGAATATATGCTTTCTTGGTCAAATTGTGTTGACCCACTTCTGACGTGTGGACTCAGAGACGAGGGTAATTCATCGTCCACCCTGTATGTCCATCACTCAAATGTTATGGTGGTCATATTGCATGCATGTGCATCTCTATAAAGCCTTCGAAGTCTTTGGAGATAGTCTCTTTTGTGTGTACGACTTTTAAATTTGTCGTCTTAAAGCTTGTAAATTTAACTTATAAATCACAAGATAATCATGTTTCATCAATTGAGTTCGATTAATATGAGATCGAGATTAAGATATGACGAATGTTTTGAATTGTTGGCGCATCTAGAATGATGATAAACTAAACCCTAAGAGCATGGGCAATTGGTTTGATTCCATATCACTATATGATGGACTCGTTTCAAGTTTCAAATTTGGGCAATTAGGTTGATT
Source organism: Carnegiea gigantea (assembly GCA_029747015.1). Classification (NCBI taxonomy): domain Eukaryota; kingdom Viridiplantae; phylum Streptophyta; class Magnoliopsida; order Caryophyllales; family Cactaceae; genus Carnegiea; species Carnegiea gigantea. The sequence continues at coordinate 85,215 of JAKOGI010000524.1, read as the reverse complement.
CTCTGTCATTACAAGATGGACTCGATCTTAAGTTTCAAAAATCAAAATCGCTGGATATTTAAAGTAATCAGAACACTTTTTACAACAAACTCTTAAGTTTCATCAGTAAATGTAACTTGAGCTCAAATTTATAATCTCAAAAAACACTACTAAATCTTACTGACTTGAAATAGAGACCAAATCATGAGCCGTGACAAGCGGTTAAATATGGTCGTTGCTTGCTAGTTTATCCATGGTCATCTAAAAAACATCACACTTATGCTTGCCCACTTCATTTAAATTAAGCAATTTAGTGCATTTGCATCATATATCCCAGATAGTTGCACAAGTAGTATGACTTGTCCACAGTTACAACTATATTTGATCAATTAATAGGTAAGATGCGAATCAATAATAAATACAAAATGGGAAAAAAAAGCCAAAATCTTATGGAAGATACATGTTTTGGTTCTCCAACAGACTGTTAATCACATGCATTGGATACAAATGACATAATTATTAAATGTCCCAAATTCTAATAAAATCAAACCATGTGCTTGTAATGTTCTTGTATGATGATTTATTCATTAATTTTGTTATTAGAGCTTCGTACGTAAGTCATGGCAAATGTGATTATGATACGCTTTCTGGAGATATCATTAATTACACAATTGAGAGCCTGTCAAATCTTGGATTTCTTTCATTAATCACACGCCTTAAGTAGTTAGGATATCAAATTACACTGTCAAGCAGTTGAGATCAAATTGTACAAAACTAAATAGATGATATTCAAATTAATCCAAAAAACGAGAGCGACACGGTTGGTTCCGTTTTCTAAATAAAGATATTTATCAATAATGTAAAATAAGTATAATGTCTGCTCTCCATCTTGAAGGGTACGACTTGAAAATCTATCGTGGAAAATGATCGTTGACAACTTTTAGTATTGGATACTAAAATTATGTAATAGTATCTAATTTATGCCAAAGACATAACATGTACGGTTTTTGTAAGAAATGTGTGATTCGATTCTTCATAAAAATGCGTGTATACGATGTTCTCCCCCGCCCCCCCCCAAAAAAACTCCATGTCATAAGGAATAGACAGAGATCAATCTGTAGTATATTAAATGGTGCAAATGCAATAGGTCGTAACCCGTATGGTTACTTGTGCTAGAGTCAAAGTAGATCCTGAGATTCAGATTAAGAAACGTTATTTTTAAGTCATTAAACGTGCTATGCTTACATGTATGATATATTTGAAATATATATAGTTTGACTTTCACAAACTTGAGCTCCTCAAATTAATATTTGAAGTCTCAAGAAAAACAGGCCTTGGGCATGGAGCACTCTAACAAAATTAGAAATTTGGGAGATAAAATATATAAAATAAAATAAAATAAGCCATGGAAGCCCTAAACAATGATCTCAAGATTTCCAATCTCAATTCCCAATCCACCCTTTGTTGGTTGGTTTTTTTTTTGGTTTGTTGTTTTTTTTTTTTTTGGGGGGGGGTTGGGGGGGGGGGGGGATGCAAGTACACTAAACCCAAATTAGAACGTAACTTTCCTCCATCTTTTCAATTCAATGCAAGGCTAAACTTTCCATTCCTTTCTTATCTTAGTCCATTTTCAAACTTCAATGGTAGATGTGAATTATTGGGTGTCAATTTACTCTTTGTCCACAATTTTTTTTTGGCACAATAATAATAATAATAATAATTATTATTATTATTATTATTTTATAATTAAGTTCATATATAACAACTGTTTTTATACCACCTCGATCCCTTCCTCTACCAGAGTTTTTTTTAAAAAAATTTGAGATCATATATTTCACTCGTTATTTTATTTTATAGGGGCAAGTTAAGCTTTTGTTGAGAACACCATGTGTATATGTGTTATCAATTTATAATCATTGTTTTACTTTGACAAAGTCAAAGAGTCACTACCAAATTCTTACCTCCAATTAGAGTTGGGATATGAGCTGGTTCAACTCAATCCCAATCGCACCCTACCTCGCTTTAAACCTGGTGTAGGCTCGCAGTGAACAGGTTACGGGGCCGGGCAACCTACTATTTTTTGTTTTGCGGTGTGGAGGATTCAACTTAAACAAATTTTAATTATGTTACAGTATAATTATAACAGTTATACCATTCAACCCATTTACTAACTGATGGTGCAATTCAACTAATCTCGGTCCGTCAACCCACAGTTCGAACGGAGCAACTTGTCCTGGCCGACCTGACCAATGTCTCACATCTACCTTCAATGCCTAAAATGGCACGTCCCACCTTGCCAACTGCCGGCCATTCGATTCAATACTTTTTCTTTCAAAAAAAAAAAAAATTCATAGCATTATAGTTGCTCATACAGTCGGCAGTTTTTACCGTATTCTCAGGTGAATATATATATTTTTACCTATAGATTGTTCGTATATAACTATGAAATTAGCCATGCATTCTATTACCATAGGCGCATAATTTGTAGGTTAGAATGCGTATTTGGGAGCCAGGAGCATCATGCAACCATTGCATGGAGACTCTAGCATAGTTGTGAAATTTGACCAATTAGAAAGTTGGTCGAGTTAAAATTGGATCAGGCTGCTAACGTTAGGCCCAACGCGCTGATGAGCTGGGCTGGATCAGTATGAGCGTGACAAAATATGAATTCGATAATTAAGCCCATGCTGCATGCTACTGACTTCGTCTAGGTATATGGCCCATTTATTGTATTTCTATAGCCTCGTTTCTCGAGCTCTTGATATATATATATTTTTTGGCCCATGCTGCATGTCTAGATGCCCGCTGCTGAACTCATTAGCATAAGTGGTTAATAAACTGGAATATTACCATGGACATGGTTTAATGAAGTGGGTACAAAACATGGTCATGTAAATTAATCTGACCAGTCTTTCTAGATCAGTCTTTCTATAAGTAAAAATATCTGTAGAAATAATAGTATTTATATTCAGATCTTCCTAAACCATGCAAAAGGTATAATTCATCGGTAGCCCCTAAGTCATCAAAACCGGCCCAAAAGAAGGGGGATGGCGATAGACGTGGTCAGCCATAGATCCTAAACCATTGACGGAGTAAATTTGACGGAGTAAATTTGGCTCCAATCACCATCTTATTCTTAATAAATCCACATTGACATCATCGTCAACCCAACATTCAACCATCCACGTCGTACACCATTTCTTTTCGCCGTCTTCTAACGCCGTCAACCATGTCCCTCTTTTTTGAAATTCAAATCCCATTTTTTTTGCCCCTCACACGCAAAACCCCCCAAATAAATATTATTTAAAAAAAAAAAAACAAACATAAGGATTCTCCCTCACATTCCAACGGCCACGATCTTCCCTCCCCCTCCCCTTTCTCGTGATTGAACCCCGTTAATAACCCCCCTCCCGCTCTCTCTTTCTCTCTCTACTCTCAAAGCCATCTCTCTCTCTCTCTCTCACACAAACACACATCAATGGCGGAGAACGGCGAAGCAGGAGCACCACACAGCGGCGGCGAGGATTCCCTGATGGAGAAGATCGCCGAGAAGCTCCACCTCAAAAAGGAGGAGGAGGAGGAGGACCACCACCACGACGATGATAAATTATCGTCGTCGTCTTCGTCGGATTCCGAGCCTGAGAAGCCTAAGACGACGTCGTCTCCCTCCGATGCCGTCAAAGCCAAGATCTTCCGTCTCTTCGGCCGGGAGAAGCCCGTTCACCAGGTCCTTGGCGGCGGTAAACGTATGAACTCATTTTCTCTCTCATCGGATCTGATCCACTAACATTTCGATGTCTTTCTCTTTGTTTTGATCATTTTCATATATAGTTGAAGGTTTTGGATGTGACTTGTGACTAGATCAGCATAAGATTTGCTTGCTTAGATTTATTAGCTGCATTCTACCCTATGTTTTGCTTTGCAAATGTTGTTTGACTTCACTCTGTTTCGTTGTTAAATCTTCCTGATTTAGCTCAACATTCTGCATCTAATGCCTTTAGATTTGTACTGTGAGGTAAGCCGATCGATTCTGAATTGTTCCTAGTCTTGATCTATGAACAGATGTAGTCTGTAATTTGATTTGATTCATCTCATCGGTTGTATGATTCATCTCATCTGTTGTATTGATCAGTGCTTATATCCTTGCTAATAACTTCAAATGTTCAGTATTAATGTGACATTAGTTATACAACATCGGTTGACTTATATTTAAGAAAAAATGAATCTTTAGATCGAGAAGGAAGTCATCATCCATATTTGGTTCGTTGCTATGTCTAAAATCTGAATATTGCAACAATCGAAATAGGCCATTGAAAAATGTCTAAAATTTTAAGTTCTTAATTTTTCCTCAATGTAGGTAAAATTCTACTACTTTTATTCACTTTTATTGAATGGAAAATTACAATCGAATGATGTTGATGGTCTAATCATATCAAATTTTAATTTTCAAGTGATGGCCTTGATTGAATAACCTGTGGCTATCGGCTGTTTGTTATGGTTGATAATCATTGACCAGTTTTCCGTCCCTAGTTAGAGAATGGATGAGAATTTATTTATGACGGGGTTGATTGAAAGTGGGTTATGAATTTTGTGCAGCTGCCGATGTCTTCTTATGGAGGAACAGGAAGATCTCAGCTGGTGTGTTGGGAACAGCTACTGCAATCTGGGTTCTGTTTGAATTGATGGAGTACCACCTACTCACTCTAGTTTGCCATGTTTTGATTCTCTCCCTTGCCGTCTTGTTCTTGTGGGCTAATGCCACCATGTTTATCAACAAGTAAGCTTTAATGCCATTTCTTCATTGCACCATCCTTTTTGGCTGTTTTTTGTAGATGTTATTTCTGAGTCATTTGAAACTATAGGTCTCCTCCTCGCATTCCAGAGGTCAGCGTGCCAGAACAACCATTCCTGCAGGTTGCTGCTGCCCTGAGATATGAGCTAAATCGGGGATTGGCACTGGTGCACGATGTAGCTACTGGAAAAGACTTGAAGAAATTCCTTGCTGTATGGGTTGCATAAACACTTCTCTCCTTTCTTCTCCCAATTGCCATTTTCTTTTTAGATGAAACACATGACCTTATTTGACCGGCTTGGTGATCACTTCTCAGGTTGTTGCCGGTTTGTGGTTGCTGTCAATTGTGGGCAAATGCTGTGATTTCTTGACTCTTTTTTACATAAGTAAGGAATTGTCTTCGTGTTAGCTTCATTTCAAGGACATTCTTATGAAATAGTAGATGATATCAACCTTTTTTAATCTTTGTTGTTGTTGCTGTTGCAGACTTTGTATTGCTTCACACTGTGCCGGTTCTCTATGAGAAGTACGAGGACAAGGTCGATTGCTTTGCAGAGAGGGCAATGGCCGAGGGCAAGAAGTACTACGGTGTGGTGAATGAGAGGTACTTGAGTAAAATCCCCCGAGGACCTTTGAAGAACAAGAAGGCGGAGTAGATATTAGCATGCTTTCTCATCTGAAGGTGTTAGAATAGGTTTCACAACTCAAACTTACCCGAAGAGCTGCTGTTCTTCATGCCACTAGCAATTGGCACCTGTCTTCTTGGTAGTTTGCACTTGGAGTTCCAGGCGTGAAGGTGGGGTTGAATTGGGGATGCCAGTTTTTGTGAGCTTTGTTGTGGGCTCTGATTTGCTTTGTGTTATTAACAGTTTGATTCACAGAAGTTGCACAATTGAATTACCAGCACTTATTTATTTGCATGACCTTGGTTCTGTTGGTTTACTTTTGCCTAGGCACGAGGTTTTCCAAGCACTTAGATGTTATTATAGGAGTCTTGACAATGGTGTTGGCCTTGTTGTCAATGACCTGTGAAAATCATGACTTAATTGAACTTGTTTCGGTCCAATTGAACTTGCCTAGGCTTACTTCCATTGAACTAAACTTACCTAATATGGGTAAATTAGGTACTTGGTGAGATCCTTACTCAAATATTGTACAATTATTATGCTTCAATTTAAAACGCATCCAAATTTTTAATTTTTTTGATAATTTGGCTAAATTTAATGTGTTGTTTGATTCTTGGATCTAAAACACATCGAGCCTTTTTGGAAATTTGGCAATCTCATGCTTCGTTCAATTCTTTGATCTAAATTGGATGCTTCGTTTGAATATCAGATGGAACCCGAAATTTGCCATCTCTAATATTGCAAGCTCTGTTTCTGCTCCATCCCTGTGTCCCTCTTGCAATTTGCAGGAATAAATTGCCTTCCAATGAATACTTTAAAGCCTTGAAGCAGTCCACACAGCAATGTTTGAATGGCAAAGGTGTTTGATGTCTGTCTGCCCCCTTTAACAGCTCGGCATTCCTTTGATGGCTAGATTTCTCTCTCTTTTTCCTTTTATAAAGCAGAAATTGATACGTTGCCATCACTAAAACAGATGAACAAAGTAATTAAAGCATGCTTCTTTCCTCTGCGAATATGCACACTTCTTTTCCAGTTACTTTGTCCCCGTGTTGGCTGTTCACGCTACATGAATAGTCTTATGTGTTGTGGTCCTCATCATTATGAGCTTCAGTCTTTATTTCAAGGAGGAAAAGGCCAAGTTTTCATCATATTAAAAGATTGGATCTCTTTTTGAATTAGTAGAAGTAACTCACCACCACATTGATTGCATCCTTGCAGTTTGTAAACATCATCCGTTTGATTTGATCCTGTAGGTGCAATAAGCATGATTGATATGCTAGAAACCTGTTGGTATAGTAAGCAATGTTTGATGTGCAAAACAAATAGAAAGGAAGAACGTAGCCTTGTGAAAATTATTTTGGCCGTCAAAGGAAACGGCAACAACTGAAGCAATTTGCAATAACAACTCCTAATGTGAATCCCGTTACAGATTTTGGGAGAGCACAACCTTAAGCAGTTCTGGTTTTTTTTTTTTGGGGGGGAAGCTAGCCTATCTTTCAAGCTTCATGTGGATTATGGTATGAGAAGAGATGAGAGACTTGGGGAAAGCATGGAGACAAACTCAGGAGATGAAAACTATGAGAAGGGAGGACAAGATTGCAAGAATCGGTCACAAATATGAGGCTCCATCAGTTAGCAAACGTTACTAGTATACATAAGATTACCACTTCAATTTATTCAAAAGATCCAACGCAGAGAAACATAGCTTGAGTCTGCCTCTGCAATCTAAAAATCATGGAAAATTTGATTGGCAACATATTTGCAAATGAATTGACAGGATGAACAAATCAATCATTACATCACAAAAAGTGAAAGGTTACACAAAAATTGAATACCTATCGGTTACTTACACACTTTCAACTTTCTGTTCTGAAATCAAAACTGCCTTCCTGAAGGTGTAAGGGGAACCGTGGAGAACTCAGAACTACTATCATATTGTCTTGTGCTTTGATAGGCATATGGTGATCTGGATGTATCAAGAGACGGATTTGTGGAAGAAAAGATAGGAGGACGACCACTAGCACCTGTTTTTGCCTCAGGCACGGGTGAAGCAGCCACTAGTGCACTTGAACTGCCAGCATTGGCACCCGCTTTAGCTTCCATTGATTCTCGCTTTTGTCTCTCTTCAGATTCTTTAAGAAGGAAATCAACCCACAGATCCGCAAAGGACTAAGCAAACAAGGGAAAGCAGTAGGTTAAAACCTAGAAGCAAAACTTAGACACAAGGTAAGTTCAAACCAATTAGTCAACCACCTGACCGTCTGATGCCATATTCGTGGGCGTCCCAGGTATCCCTGAAGAACCTCCACCACCAATGATGCCACCAACGAGGCGGCCTGGCAATCCCAGGACACCTCGGACTACACCTTTTCCAGTGCCTTGTTGTGCAACACCTATTCGCTGCTTATCCTCATCTGAGAATCCCAGCACGCGAACCATGAGATCAAGGACCTGCTCAATGTCAAACACTTACTATCATGTTCATGTAAATAAAGAAGCATGTAACATATGACGTAGCAGAATTGGGGTTGAGATGATGAAATAGACTACCTCTTTGCTATGGTTTCTTTGGAAGTAGGTAACTAGTAATTTGATGACGATACGCCTGGGAGAATCAGAAATCATATATCATTCTAATAGGTAAATTCAGAACCAACAGCAATTAGTATGTTTGACATCACCCACTCATATTGAAGGCTCATGGGCTCACCCCCTTTTTGGCCCGGGAACTAGTAACTTGATTAGTAGTCTTATTCCAAAGAGACAAATTACTAGGAGAATTTATAGTTCAAACTATAGTATGATCTGAACGAGCCATCATAACTGAGACCAAAATGCCATTTTACAAGAATATAATGTCAGACTTTTCGTGCCCCAGAAAGCTGCATCCGTCATCCAACAAATGGTTGTGCATCAAGCTAGTAACTCTTACATGTTAGATATAAGTGCACTACAAGAGTAAGTCCCAACACTGCATACTAAATATGCTCTGCGGCAAACTATTCAAAGAGCCTAACCTGTCAACTAGAAAATCAGAATCCACTGACATCCTATTGAGCCTTGTCATGCTTTGCTCTAGTGCTCGCCGTAATTTTCCATTGTCCTCCTCAAGTTTATTTACCCGATTCTTCCACTCCAATGCCACGTTTTCCGCTTGTGCAAGTTTGGCTAAAATTTCTTCCTTCTCCTTCTTTGATGCTTCAACTTGTAGATTCGAATCCTGACATAGAAGACATGGTATTCCATCGGTAATGAAGTCACAGGGGAAACTATCATTTTGGAATATTAATAGGTCCAGAATGTTCCCAGTACACAAGACAAAACTGCTAAACCTGAAATATTTAATGTTGTATCTTCATATCTTGGTGGATTTATTGGCAGGCATACCTCAAGAGAGAATCTTAATGGCTTTAGATGCAAGGCACTCTACAATGGACTTTCAAGTTATGTAACGACCAAGTCGTGAAAATCTTCCTTCACTATGACCTAAACATATAGTATTATATTATGAAGCACAGCTGATATAGAATAAAAAGAGAAATAAGCGTCTTTTGTGAACCACTTCTCTCGCTTCTTTTTTACCACAGCGACTACGAACACAGGACAGCAAAATGGACAAACATATCCATAGTCTGTAGAAGTCAATACCGAAAATATATAAATAAATGGAAATCATTTGTGCACTACTTCTGCTACTTTCCCATTTCCAAGCTACCACAGTGACAATTTAAGTCCAGATAGTAAAATTGGCAAGCATACCTGTAGAAGGTGTGAGAGCTTAGAACATTCTTCTCTCGCAAGTGATAACTCGCCTTCCAAACGCTCCTGAAAATATGTAAATGAGGGTCACAAAGAGCTTCAAAAGACATGGAAGAAAGGGTTCTGGACCAATATTTACTATTTCACAATTCTAAACATTTAAAAAAAAAAAAACCCGAAGAAGAAGATATAAAGAAACGTAATCAGGACCTTTGCTTCAATTTCAGCATAGTACTGTCCAAGAGCAGTTTGCAGATTCAAAAGTTCAGTGTTTTTAGCATCAATGGTGCTCATAAAGCCTGCAAGCTTTTTCTTCAAGTCGTCTATTATTTCCTTGGACTTCTGCAGTTCCTGCTCATTCATCATCTTAACCTCCTCCTGACTTGCACGTGCCTGCTGCAGGGCCCTCTCCAAATTCAATATTGTTGCTTTCTGGTATTCAACATGTGCTCGTAGTTCCTCTATTATTTTACTATCTTCATCCATTTTCTCTGATTCTTCCATTTCCTAGTAAGGAAACAGCAAAACAATCATCCTTAAATTCTAGTAACATAACAGAAATTTGAAGGTTAAAAAAGAAACTGCACATAAATTGGCTTGAGTAAACGTAATACAACTGCGTGAAATTGCACATAAATTCTAGTAACCTCTCATCATAGGTTCAAATATGTGCAGCAAACACATCAATATTGCATATTCAAGTTAATAGGCAAACTAAGGAAGTTCCTGAGGAAACCTTATCCAATAAATGTTGCTTAAGACGGGCTAACTCCTGCAACGCTTTGTCCCTTTCTTTACGTGTTTCTTTCAAATCCTTCTCAACCTTATGTAAAGATTGCTCCAACTCATCTTTTCCAGGAAAGCTTGTCACAGCACACTTCTACAACATGACATCGCATATCACAAATCAATCAAATAAGAGAACACATGCTGAAGATATACATGATCTTCTAGTAGAACCGATCAATTCCGGGACTAAAAGGGCAACCTCATCCAAGCTACCAGGCTGCTTCCCTCCCGCTTCTGCATGTTTGAGGGCAGACTCCGCTTTTTCCTTCACCACCTAGGATTAATTTGCGATGAAGCTCTATTGAGACAATTAAAGTTCTCATTCACTTCAATGAGATAACGGAAACAAGAAAGGAAACAAATAGACCAACCTTTAGCTCAAAATTTTCTTTCTCCAATCTTGCAATTACTCGTCTCAAAGTGCCTGAATCACCTGCTTCACTCTCCCTTCTACTGAGTTCTGTCTGCAAACGTTTTATTTCTGATGCTTTATCAGCCACATCCTTCCGTAATTTGTTCAACTCAAAGGAGGTCTGCAAATTGAAGAAATTTTGTGCAAGCCAGAAATCAGCAGAATAAAAGAAGAAACTTGATGACACATACCAACATAGGTTAAATTGATGAAGACTACCAGAGGAATAACCGCAGTTTTTATGGGCAAAGGCAAATATGGAAAGAGTTTCACAAAATTAACTGCTTACTGACAAGAATCACGTTAAAAGATACAAAATAAACGCGCATGCACAGAGATTCCCCCCCCCCCCCCAAAAACCCCCGGTGAGGGCCGATACCATGTGATATGTATCAATCACTTAACGAACCAGTGGAGTGACACCTGAAGCTGTGACTGACTTCTGTCATTTTCAAAGACAGGCTTGGATGCCACAATGCTAACAAACAGCATTCTTAACAAATACAAGTTCAATAATAACAAATGAATGCAGACTACCAGAAGAAGAAAGAATATTATGACATGAACAAAAAATCAATGTCAAATTCAGCATGACTATGATATGAGGAGAGTAAAACAATTGTAAGATTGGTGAACAATCAACATGATTTGCAGAGCACAGAGGTACTGGAACTTCATTCTCGTCAAGATAAGAGATCATAACTCACCTTGTCACGATCTGATTTCAATATGTTCAGTTCCTGTGTTATAGAACCTTCTCATCCTTGCTTCATCTAAGGAAGAAAATAAATCATCAAGAAAAATGAATCAACAGGTTTTCTTCTCTTTTTTTTTTTCTTTTTTTTTTGGGAGTTACCTTCCAATTTGAGTTTCGTATTTGCCAATGTTTCACGTTCTTTTTCTAGTTCCATCCTCAACCGTTTCATATGTAACTCATGATCAGCCTGCACAGCAGCCAGGATCCTGTTTTTCTCTTCTAACATATCTGCAAGTTCCTAGAAAGCATTCATTCTCAGTCAAGAATATTTTGCATACAAGTAATGCAAGACGAAAGCATCAATAAAAAATATTTAAGAATTATCAGATTCGCAATTACATGCCAAGATTATTCAGATGTAAAATTACAAGCCAGGAGATCAATCAGGGATACTAACCAATTTTACTGCAATTCTATAAAGAAAATCTTCCAAGCAATAAAAACATTATGAAGCTTCCAGAAAAGGGACGGGAAGAAGAATAAAAGCATAGAAATTGCCCGTCAAATATTAAGTTATATAAGAAAAATGGAGGCCATGACATGGATCACCCTGTTTGACTTGCTTCTTAAGTCCAAAATCACTCTTTAACCGCATATTTTGTGTACTAGTGACTGTCTGTGAGCATACTCATCATGGATGTCAGATTATGCAAATGCTCTGCATCTGTGCGTCTCATACGCATGCACATGTGCATGTGTGTGCGCACGCGAGAGAGAGAGTGCACGTGATACAGAGAGAGAGTTCTAACCACCAGGCTCCACGTGCATGTGTATGAGTGATACTTAAGTGTCCAATGGACACAGCCTCTACATCAAAGGGCTAAGTAAGCCCACAAGTCTGACTACAAAGAATCTACTCTGGCCAGAAGGCCTGTGCAGTGGGCTATTGTAGTGGCTTGTGGCACACTGTCTACTACCTGATTACAAATTACGTAGAACAGAATATGCCTTACCTTCTCATGACCAATAGATTTGGATGCAGAATCAGCAAATCCATTGACGTGTCCATCCTGTTTAGAGACGACACCATTTTGCCATTGGCTTCCAGAACGATTTTTAACCAGATGTTTGTTCTGCCGATAAGAACTTTGCTCTTGTCCACCCTGGACAGATTTCAGACAAGAACAATTGGTATGTCGAAAGAAAAGTGTATAATAGTTTAAGAGAAGATAACAAACATCAATCACTAAGACAAATGACACTTTTTTCTAACCTTTTATGCAAAGTATAACAAAACTATATGTCTCCCCAATCTGCCAGCTGCCACACCCCCCTCCCCCCCGACCACAAAAAAAAAAGCAAAAACATATGAAAAGGGATTCACAATTTAGAGGACTAGAGAACCACAAAATGGTTTCATTGTAAAAAGAGGAAAAAGATTCTACATTAGCAAATTCTTATATTCTTCTTTTCCCCCAAAAAAATGCAGAAAGGCACATATGAGTTATATACATTGATGTTTTAGTTGCATTCCCCCCCCCCCCCTCCCCAAAAAAAAGAAAAAAGAGCAGACAAATATGTCAAGAGGACTGACTACAGAATGAGAAAACAAATTAAGATAACCTTATTATGACTATTTTAACACTGACACTTATATAATGAAGAGTTCTTCAGATATTACCTTCAGCACATTCAAATTATTAGCTGACATTCGGGAAGCCTCTTCCAAATTTTGTTTCAATGAGCCATTTTCTTCATTCAATCTTGCTATAAGGTCCTACAATTAAATGGTTTGAACCACAAAATAGAAAATTAATTGCCTTAATACATAGAAAACTGCTAACAAAGACATTCTTCAAAACTTCGAAAACTCCAGAGCCCAAGTAGAAAACATATTTGCACTAATACTTACAAGGACTTGAAAACTGACAAATAGTAGACATATCACCTCAGATAAGGCAGAAGGGTCAAGGCTGGTACAAATTACTAATATTTCATAAAATAAGAACCTTCTTGTCTAACGGACATTAAAATTTTCAATGACTATGATTTCTACTTGGATAGGCGATTCACTCCAGAACCAAATAGCGTTAACATGCTACTGTTTCAATATATCGTTCAGACAAATTGCGTTTTAACCATCCAGATTTTGCAAGTCATTCCATCAATTAAGAAGTTAAAATTGTAACACTAGAAGCCAATTCAGCATGACATTCAATGAGCTGCAGTATGATTCCGGAAGAAGTGGCTTCTCATGTGCTAAAAGCCCAGATAAACTTTGTCATATCCAAGAAGAAACCAAGCTCAAATCCATCAAATGCATTAAGAGAAGCAAACGGCATTATCATCACCCGATTAAAATCCAATGAAGCTACTGACGTGCCCAGCAAATCTTTAAATAACCTTTTTCACCCTGATCATGAAGAATGAAAACTGGAAAAGCAGGCAAAGATACACAGGTCATCTAATTTCCTTGCACCAGTTAATCTATTACGATTATCCAGATGATGATCTTCATTGAAACAAAAGCTCATATGAGCTCACTTCCAAGACCCTCAAATCAGTAGCAAGAATTTATACTGAACACATTGCCATTGCTCAAAGGCTAAAACTCAATCAAGTTCCCTTAAGATAGAATTTAAAAGCAGCCCTGGAACATGTATTTTGAGCTCACTCTCTACGCTTCAATCATATCGTTTATTCATCACATATTGCATGCACTATTTGTTCCTGCCATTACTTTGATCATGTTATAGCTGAAATCATACGTAAAAAACATGTCTAAAAATCTTATTCTCAGAACCTAATTTATCTGTCACCTTTAGTCATCATCCTTAGGCCTTCTTCTCTTCACCTAATCTCAGAACTTAACATCCTAAATTCTAGGCATTCATTTCTTCAAATTTGTACAATTGCTCTATTTCCCCTGGATTTTTTTTTTTAAAAGACATTCAGACAAAAAGAACAGGACCTTATTATAAGATATTGTTTATCTTCTATCTGAGAATTCACAATCGATCACCTTGCCGAACACTCTTTTCACCTAGGGGCATAACGGATACAGAAGGAGAGGGGGCAAAAAGCTGATTACTCCCTTTTAACCTTTAATGATGAAAATTGCGGAGGCAAGAGGCGAACTTTTCGCCCTCACTAACCCTCGTTACCCCATCCTTTGGTTTGCCTGCCAAATTGCGAGTTGATGGCAGATAAGGAAAGATTCAAGGAAAATATCAATCTTTCATTCCCATTCCCTTCTAGTTCATTCTTGAGATATCCAAAAAGCTCAAGATAGACAACCTTTTCTTCTCCATACCTCACGCATCTGGGCATATCCCCCTCCTTTCACATCCCCCCATCACATCCAAGTGGAGTGCAATGCTGGCCAGAGATAAAGGCTGACAGAGGTTGGTATGTGAAATCCTATGCAATTGGCATTTGTTTGACATATAACTATCTACTCTTCTACAAGGCTATAAGCGTATAGTCATTCGGCATATCATCTAACATTCAAACCCACAATTCACATCATCCGACATGAAAGGCCCATAAACTACAGTTAAATCTAAAATCCATATCATGGATATTGTAGCCTTGTAAATGACATGGACTTGGTTACAAGCACAGACATTTGTTAAAGCATTGAAAAAGTTATTTCTCGAAAAATTTGAAGTTTTTTGACCTACGTTCAAGCTCCCAAGCGCACCATACATTTCAGAATCCAACAGAGTCATTATCTCTCTCTTCTGTTTTTGACATGCCATGTTCATTCTAAAGCCTTAAATTACATTGCGTGTGAAGGAAAGCTAAAAGAACCACAAATACAAGGCTCAATGCGAAAAATAAGGTATTTCGCTAAACTATCATTTATTGAAGTGGTCAGATAACAATGATCAGAAGATAAAATAAGAATGATAACAAAATATTCCCTCCATCCTTTGATATATCTCATCTAGTTGACAAAAAAGAAATTTTGAAACTAGGGTTGCAAGAAAAGTTACAATGATAAATTTGATATCAGGCCCAGCGAGAAGTGTACAACTACTTTGAGATCTTTAAAATAGAAATTGGGATAATTGTTCCAACAAAAGCAGTGCATACAGCATGGATTTCGATGTGAATATTCAGTTAAGATTCAAGGTAGGAGAAGCATGATCACTCAAGTAGATCCTTTGAACAACCACTGAACAATTCCTCTTGGCAATGAATGCAGGTACTTGAGGACGTTTTTCACATCAAATACAATGATACAAACCTCTTTCTCTTTAAGTAAAGCTGCATAGTTGACTGACAATGCCTTGATTTCTGCCTCAGATTCCCTGAGTTTCTTAATCTCTACTTTGTAATGTTCAATCTGCATGTAACACAATAAAAACAAAGAATTACTCGCAATAGGGAAAGAAGCATGTGTGTGATGCTACTGGAGGCCCAATTAAATAATTATCCTATGCATGCATATATATGTCAACACATGATCCACAACACAATGTCCTGTTCCGGAAGCCAGATAAGGCCATTACCGTTCTCAATCATTTCAGCCTTCAAGTAATGACGATGTTATCAAAATGATATCAGAAGGTTCATAAAACTCAGGTAATGACCAGCTAACTTCTTATCAAGAGAATCTAAAACCAGTCTATGGCCACGTTTGGCAAAGAGCTTTTTGGATGCAAAAAGAGCTTTTTGAGGGTATTAGTTGTTTGACTCTAGTCAAAAAGCTCTTTGGGGTGTTTGGTTGATTAGTTTTTTAGATTAGCTTTTTATACCCAAAAAGCTCTTTTACAAAAAGCTCTTTGGGATAGCTTTTTCAATGAGCTTTTTGATATTTGCTATTATAATGACCATACTAACCTCATAATTTGGACAAATTTACATTATATGTCATTCACAAATGATATTCCCGAATGTTGGATGCTTATACTTTAAATTTTTCAATTTATTTTTTTTCTTTTTTAGGACAAGAGGTGTGAATGGTCATAATGTTGAAGATAATGCTTTTAATTTTAATACTTTCTTAATTTAACAAATAATTTACGTTAGTTAGTCTTACATGATATATAAACATTTTTTATATCACATAATTTCAATTGCTATTAAAAAAGAAAACATTTAACATTAAAAATATATTTTGATAACAAGTACTAAAATTAGGAAAAAGTATAAATGTAATTTTATATATCACATAAGTCTTAATTCATAATTCATATCAAAAAGAAAAATAAATATCCAATGAAAAATTATTTTGTTAGAAAAATAATAAAATTGAATAATGGGCATAAGTGGAATTTTATCAAATAGCTTTGTTAGAAACAACTAACTTCACCAAACACTTTTTTCACAAACAGCTACTGTAATAAGCTAAGTCAAACAGCTAATATAATCAGCTAACAGCTAATACAGTCAGCTAACAGGGCCAAAGTCAAACAGCTAATGCAATCAGCTAACAGCTAATGCAATCAGCTAACAGCTGATTGCCAAACAAGGCCTATGTCCATCATTTTTTTTTTTTTGGGGGGACTGCAGCACTTTACGTTCATAGTTAATTAGCCCAAACGTCAACATATATTAGATCCTATCATGTCATGCATCACTTAATTTATGCTAAAAGGAGAATCAGAAACGCAGTTTTTTTGGGTGGGTGGAAGAGAAAAGGAAGTGGCGCGGAGAGGTTTTAAAAAGAAAAAAAAAAAGGAACTAGGACAAGAAGGAAAGTGAGATTTACGACAAATAACCCTCAAAATGTTCTAGAATATTGGAAGTACAGTAACACTGCTAGCATATTAACCAAAGGAAGGAATCAAATCAAATACCTTCAATGCAATTAAAAATAAACACCCAATAGGTAAATATGCAGTTTGCCTAATGCATGCGGATATTTGGGTTACCAACAACTGAAACCTTGGGGGGAGGTGGGGGGGTGACTATGAAAAATCAGCTTTTCATTCAAAAGTCATCAACTCTATTAAAAAGTTTTTTATTTAAAAAAAAAACATTTCGGCATTTCCTGTCTTCTGCTTTGCTGATAAAAACCCAAAACTGATGGGTAAAAACCAATTGACATTCCATCTACTGCACGCCAGCGGCAGCTACTGGGGGAGCTAATCAAGCATTGAAACTTGAAAGTTAAGATGGAGGGAGGCACAAGGCAGGAAGCAGGGATGATAGCATATTCACAGAATCACAGTGTGCCAACATCATTCATACCATCAACATATGTTATCTACACTCTTCATTTTACCCAACCTCAAGTACCCATGTCAGGTATTCGATACTCGAACTTGGTAAGAGCACTCTTACCCTGTTTGCTTGAGACTAAAAAAGCACAAATTTTTAGTAAATGGCTCATCCCCAAATTTCACGCCCTGCCAAGTACTTAACATTCAATGTGGGAATGACCGAGTCTGAGTACTCCTTATAAAGACAAGAGTTCCCATGAGCTACCAACTCTAGCGTGTTTAACTTGGGTTTTTTTCCTTCCCTTTTTTGTTTTGGGGGGGGGGGGGGCATACTGCAGACTAGTCCTACAATTGCAATTTGCAAGGAAGCAGTTTCTTTTAAACCCTAAAAAGCAACTGGACAATCATTAACCCTTAATTCCTAGTCTATGATGCCTGCAATGCATTATGAAATTGTAGAAGCATTATGCATTCGATTACAGTACTGCATTTTGCTCAGTATTAAGATCAAATCCCCAGCCAAAAAATTGAATCCATTCAACGAATAAGCAAACGAACAGGCAATTGAACATCCAAATTACATCAAATTAAAATCAACCTCATAAAATTGCATTTCATGATTAACGATTTCGACAAAACTACACAATCGAAAAATCAAGTCAAAATCAGCAAAACACAAAATTACGGACCTCGGATACATATGGCGAATCGATTCCATTTGGCATGGGAGAATCAGACGACGATTTGGAATGAGCGAAGCTGTGAGAAAACCTTCGATCACTATATGAAGAATCACGACCAGGGATCAAGAGCTCATCATCATCATCATCATCATCGTGAACATCAAGAGCAATCTTATTTAGGTTTTCTTTCAAATTAGCAATCGAACTCCGCATATTCTGACTTGACTCAACCGAGGAGCTATTGAATTTGCAGGGAATTTGAGGATTCAAACTCGATACAGGAGAGAGAATGAATGAGGAAGGATGGATAGATCTGAAAAATGAGGTGGAGTAAATAGTGATGTCGTGAGATTGAGAGTTCAATTCAATTCGGTAAGAAAACACGTTTCTTTTGTTTCCCTACGCATTGAAATTCAACCTTTTTATAAATTTCTTTGCTTTGTGAAATGTGATTAAAAAAAAAAAAAAAAAAAAAAACTTCCTACCGAAATATAAACCCCGAAATTAAAATACAATTATCACAATATTATTTTGTCTTCCAAAATTTAAAAAACAAAATCTTTGTTCCCCTAAAAATTAGATAAATAATTGTTTTTGTTATATGAAGAAAAGTGTAATATTTTAATGGTACTCAGGGCCTGTTTTTTTCGTGGGTCAATTTTAGAATACCAACCTCAATCCATTTCAACCTAATTCAACTCATTTCTACTATTTTAACCAAGTTCAATTTATCATATAAAAAAATTTAACCCACTTCAATCTATTTCAATCAATTTCAACCTACTTCAACCCATCTCAACATATTTTAACCCGCTTTACCCTTTACCTGCACCTGTTTACCTGCGAAAAGAACAGGCCCTCAGTTGATGTGATGTTATGATGAAACTTTGATGATATTCATATGGCATTGAAAGTTTTGCACACATTATAGGATTAACATTTTGGGTTTACACTATGATTTGTCGTATCTAAATATATGCGTATGTTCCTTCCAAAGTATGAATATTAAATTTACTTAGTAAACTATGCTCGTATTCGGTAAGGGTGTTTGAGTAGTGGTTAGTTTCTTGACCAAGTTAATGCACTAATTAATTATATTATAGTATCTAGTAACCTAGTGTTTGACTAGCATTTCAAGTAGTTTGCATTTTAAGCAGCATTTTTGAAAAATTATTGATATTAGCTTTTAGCATTGAAAAGTAGTGTTTTATGATTTTGGGTACCAAAAAAACTCTTTAGAAAATTTATATTTAGAAATTATCCATATCCTATATATATTAATCAACTTACTTAATAACTAAATTTACCGGATAAATTTGTTTCAATCGCTCACTTAAACAATTATATATGGACAACTCACTTAGAACAAATATCCACAACCTAAACAACTAATTTTATCGAATAGATCCTAGAGTTTCATTCAAAGTTTCACTTATTGTTTATCTTAAATTAGACTGTCCCATCTAAATATTTGTAATATTCAAGAAATGAACACTACCCCCCAAAAAATATAAAAACAGTAAGGAATTGGTACGGGAGGAAAGATGAATGCTTTCTATGTGTCAAGCTGGGCCACGTTGCTTAACCAAAATTGGCCCAAAGTCGTCACTGGGCCTCCAATATGTCCAGATTTCTAGCTCCTTCGTTTTAACACCCCCTTCCCCCTCCCAGGAAAAAAAAAAATAGCAATTACTGTTGTTTGCACCTTTAAACAGTAATCCAAAAGCAATTAGAAATTAAAAAATCTTATGTTAAATTATGAAAAAGATGTAAATGTGATACTATTTCTTTTTTTTTTTTTAAATTTATGCGGGAGAATGCCCATGGACCCTAGTGAATGTACTAGACGGGGCAAATTATTATAAACTCGAGAATATGTACTCATACTGCCACACACACACACACACACACACACACACACATATATATATATATATACACATTTCTCATTGTATATTTGTCATATGAGCAGTTATTAACATATATTTTGCTTATGTGGTTTCCAAAAATACATACTCTCAAGCGTATGATATAGACTTTGGGAGGGGACGGTTTAGTTTAACTTGGTATTGGCGAGGTGGGAGGGGGAGTAAACAAACAAACAAATTAAATTAATTCCAATAGACATTTAATTCGTAAGGCAATCACACTCAATAAAAGTCATATATGCACTTTAAAAATGTCAAGATTAACACCATAAGAGCGCCTTAAGCAGTGAAGGATCTAAAAAGATGGTAATAGTATATCTCATTAGAGTTTGAGAGTTTTAATTTTTATCGGTCTCAACTTTAAAAATCTATCTTTCAAATTTCACTAGGGGAAAAAAAAAAGAAGAAGATAATCCATATAGGTGTATTTAAATATTTCAAATCTATTTATGACAGTAGTTAAATAATTGCCGTTTTTAAACTTAAATTTAGTATTTGAAACTGCTAGTTAATTATTAGCCTACTTATTTAATCCATTTTCATTATAGTAAGTTTCACAATTCATCAAATAAGTGGACGACACTATATATTTATCCCCAGTGTCTCATTTCATTACCCACCACTGAATTCCCACCCCCCTTTCTCTCCCTTCCTCCCCTTTTATCTAAGTAGTAATAATATTGGTTTAATATTTGATTAAAAATATGGAGAAGCAATTGCTATCATCAGTTTTGTTGTTCTCGGTGCTTGCCTTCCTCTCTCCAGGTACGTCCTTTACTCTCATCTTAGGTTCTTTTGATTTCGCTACGAAAGTTCACATAGTCTTATTGTCCATGTATATGGATTATTCAATGCAAACTCGTCTCCCTACAGGCCGTGGCCGCACGCTCCTTCAAGCGCCGATCCAACAAAGTACGACGAATAACTATTCTCTTTTGAACTTACTCAAGGATTTTGAATTCGAACTCCAACTATATATAATAGTCTTGATGTGATTTACGACTACGATTGGTTTATCTTACGAGTTTTCATGTGCATTCTACCTTTTAGGCATAGCTCCGGAAATATCGAATGATCAATATACAGTTTGTCCGGTGGATTTCGCGGAGGTCGACCTCGCAATACTACTAAGCAAATGCGAAGCGCCAGAGTACCCGGCGGAAGCATGTTGTGAGGCGTTCGTGGAATTTGCATGCCCCTACGCTGATTTATTGAACGATCTAAGCAACGATTGTGTAGCGAGCATGTTTACCTACATCAACTTATACTTCCCACCCGGGCTTTTCTTTAACAAGTGTGTCGAAAGCAAACGACTGACGCCATCAGCAGGACTCGAGTGCCCTTCCTCTCCGTCTCCCTCTCCTGGCCCTCTTTACTAGACATATATTAGTCACACACTACACACACACATTTATATCCGAAAAATAGAAAAACAGGGAGACAAAAGGAAGGTTAAGTGATAGAAAATAATAAATGTTGTACTTTGGTTTGGATGTTAGGAGGGAGATATTTTCCAAAGTGTTGATAAGAAAGGATATTTTAAAGTAAAATGAAAGTTTGCTCATGTCCTCCTCTTCATCTTCTCTGTTGCAGCTATTTTTTAATTAATGCTTGAATTATGCAATGTACGGATTCATACTAGTAAATATACAATGGAAATCAGTACTACAAATTTAATTATACCAAAAAATTTGACACAATCATGAGTTCATACATAAATACAGCACATGCACAGCGGCATGAGAAATGAGCGATCTATGATGAGATATAATGCACAATCGTTAATGCAAAAATTAAGGGAGTCAGAGCCCAACATAATCCAACATTGTAATGTGAGAATAAACCATTTTAATTTGGAATGAGCTTAGTAAATTCATGTTATTTGGACTGAGATAGGACTTAGAAGGGAAAAAGTAAAACTAATTGCTAGTTAATTATCTAAGTGAAACCCCTATTGGTTCCTATGCTATACTGTTGGGGTATGAAAGTGGTATTGTCCCATATTGATAAAAAATACAAAGAATATGAAAGTGGGTGTTGTCCCATATTGATCAAATTGAAGGGCTTGAGCATGTATATAAACTTGTGAGTTACTCCACCTATTACCAATTGATTTTGGGATGGAACCTCATTTGAGCTTATATGCATGACTAGTTGTTGAAAGTCCAATTAATATAAAAAATTTAACATATACTAATATGATATGATGCGAAGATAATCATATATGATCCTGTCCTTAATTATATGTATATCTAACCTTCATCATCTTTTATATATATAGAGAGAGTGTATTCAATCTTATTAAGAACTCAAAAATCTCTCATCCTCTTCCTCTTCTCTCAAAAAACGTATCCTAAGTCTCCTCACGAAAAATCCTAATCTTCATCTACTCCAATAAAGGGCTGCCGTTAGCTATAATTGCTGGTGGTAAGCCCCAATCTTCGTACGTCTTGAAGTTTTATTCAGTTGTAAAGTATTTGCTAATATTTTTGTCTCTTTTCAATAAAGTTTCTCTCCAATTTGTAAGAGTTTGGTTATTTATTTTTCTCACCATTAGTGTGAGTTTCGTTGGTCTCATATTTAGTATGAGTTAGGTTATTTTCACTGTTAGTATAAGTTTGAGTAATTGTCTTTGTGCAATTTATCGTAGAGTTGAAGATTTAGAATGAGTTTCTTGTCAAGTGGAATTCACAAATTATTGTATTAGATCTACATTTTTTTATTAAGGAATGAATTAATAATGGAGTTTCATGTGGTTTTACTATGAAGATTTTCCTTTCATGTGCAATCTACCACGTCAATTGGACATTTCCTCCATAAAATTATACTACAGCACGCCGATATTCAGGAAAGATGCATTGACATAAAAAATGCAGTTGGTGGCAAGGACACTGCTACAAATTTAGAGCCGGTCGACAGTGTATTATCATTATATTTCTGGAGAGAATTATTCAATTTAATGTTTTAAATTTACTTTTATTAGGAGATATTCATTGTATATGCCATATGATTTTTTATTAATTAATTATTCCTTTTTCATATATATATATATATATATTTATATATATAAATATATATATGTGTGTGTGTATATATATATATATATATATATACACACACACTAGTTCGAGTCCATGGAAAAGCTCGGATCATCAAAATAATAAAAGATATTGGTTAGTCATTTAACCGCAGTTTTTTTTTTTTTTTTTAAAAATCAACGTGATGGTTTGATATTGTGCATTTTTTTGTTCTATGTTTACACGTTAAATTTTATCGATAGGTATGTTACAATCGAGGGTTACGTAATACCAAAGGTCATTTGAATTTCTTCGCTTGCAATTTTGTTTGAACAACAGGAATTCAACACAAATGAGCTGGCGTGCTAGCTAGCTGCAATTTTATCCAAATTCAACATTTAAAAGAACAGACTTTATTGCATTTTTGATGCAAGATGAATACAAAATATACACTTTTGCTAAATTATTATTCATTAATCAGTACAAAAACAATTCTGTGTGCATGCAACAACTATTACACCCAAAAAAAAAAAAAAATCACTGCAAGAAGGATTTTGATTTGCTGGTAATAATATATTGATCGATAATTACTATCGAATTTTAAAGTGGATTTTTCGGAAAACATTATTCTTTTTTTGTTTGGGCTAAAGCCATAAATACATCATTGCAGTTCATTAGGTTTTTTTACTTCAAATGAACCCAAAAAAATCACCAAAATTCCTATTGCACTAGACTGACCGGACTTTATGTAATATTTTGTTAGATGTAATTATTCTTGTAATGTAATCAAATGTGTAATTTTATTTTCATTTCGATTGCATTAGAGTATTGCCATAAAAGAACTATTTTATAATTATGATTACCACAAACTAAGTAATGATGATTACATTGCAAAGTTGATAGCATTATCTTGCAGGTTCGGATCCATGTTATAGCTAGGGGTGTCCATGGACACCCCTAGCCCCAAAAAAAAAAAATTCTATTTAAAAAGTGGTTAATTTAGTAACAATATTGATCCATGGACACCCCTAAAAAAAAAAATAGTGTATATTAGTAACGATGTTAATTTATGGACACCCCTATTCCAAATGTTTGGATCCGCCACTGTTATATTGTCATTACATTGCATCCAACAAAACATCACATATATGCACTATAAGTCCATTGATAAACTTTATGTAATGTTTTATTAGATGAAAAAGAAATAAGATTTAAGTGCAATATATTTTACCAATATACAATCTATGTAAATGTATACGTTGTTTAAATTGTTAATTTATTATTAGCAATAAAATAATTATCGTTACAAACATTAACCTGAGTACATATATAAAACTGCCAATTCATTAACTTGTTTATTCAATTCAATTGCATTAATATTGTAAGTTTCACAATTCATCAAATATGAGGACAACAGTATATATATTTATCACTGACATGCACGGTTCAACCAGCCCGAGCTCCTAATTTCATCCCCCCCCCCCCTTCACTAAATTAATTAGTGTCATTGAATTAATTAAAAATGGAGAAGCACCATCTTTCAGCAGTCCTGTTGTTCATGGTGCCCGCATTCCTTTCTCTGGCTGCATCCTCCTCTTTCATTGGTCGCATTCTCCTTCAGACTCAACAAGGTATAGTCGATATTTAATCTTTTCTTACGCTTAAAATAAATTTAAAAGTCTACATTTTCGGTATAACTCTCGAGATATCAAATTATCAACATGGATCTATTAATGAATGAATGAATACGATATGATGCAGATTGCCCGGTGGATTTTGGGAGGTCAGACATCACAATATTAATAAGTAAATGCAAAGGGCCGGAGTACCCAACAGAGGCATGTTGTGACGCGTTTAAGAAGTTTGCATGTCCCTACGCTGATATCTTGAACGATCTAAACAACAATTGCGCAGTGAGCATGTTTGCCTACATCAATCTGTACTTTCCAGACGGGCTTTTCCTCGATAAATGCATCGATAGTGAACGAGGCGTCGAGTGCCCTGACTCTTACGCTTACCCTCCCTCTCCCTTGCCCTCTCCTGCCCTCATCTCCTAGACACAGATTGGTCATGCACTACATGCGTGTAATTTTTTCTATTCTACTACACATCATATCCAAGCAATAAAATAAACTAATAAACGAGGGAGAAAAAAAGTGAGGTTGACAAAGAAACAAAGAATGATGTATTTTTGTTCGCACGTTTAATGAGAGAGATATTTCAAAGTAAACTTAATGTTCATTCCTCCTCGTCGTTTTAATTTTTGCCCATACTAGGGTTCAGAAAATAAAAATAAATTGAAGGGAAAAAAAGTAGAAATTTTCAATATTATTATGTTTATTTGTACTTGATGAAATTACGAAAGAAAACTTTTTTCCAAAAAAGAAGAGCAAAGGTTAAAAGGGTGTCCTTAATTAAAATAATTACCAAATTACATAGATTTTGGTGGTGAAATTAAAGCAAACCCTAACAAGAAAATTAATCGGCTCCATTGAGAATGTCAGGGTGACCATTGGAAAGTAGAAATTATTTGATTAAAAGGTAGCAACCCCCCATAATTTAAGGATGGGTTCGTAATCGATCAGCTTGTATATATTTATATTAATTTGTGTCTATGAAGAATCTTCGCAATAATAAAAGAATTATTCAAGAGAGAAAATTTGGTGCTCACTCACATAAATTAGATCTTTTTTAAAAAAAGTTTAAATTCAACAGAATCACATTTTAATTCGATAATGACGTGTGAAATTATACCAATGCAAATATACATGTTAAAGAATTTACTAGCGAGTGCTAGAATTTATTGACGACCAAACAAAATTCAATACAACTTTTCTTTATATATATTTTTTAATCCAAACAATGAAAAAAAGTTAACTTTTAAGATCGATATATTTTTCTTTCCAACCTATTTTCCTAGGTCCAAACAAACCGTTAGAAGAATCGATTTTATTTTCCAATTTTAATTTGATGTTATACTAATATTGTGCATTAGAGACTTATGCTAAATTAGTTTTTTGTTGCTCTTCCTAATTGTAAGTTACTTTTGGTTTAATATTTAGCACTCTTTACGGTAGTTGAAAAAGGTCATATATTGTGATTGCTTAGATTCTTTTAGAAAAATAAAAAGTAAATGAACGTACTAATTGCCACATAAGATATTAGTTGTAATAAAATACTATCTATAAGGAAAATGAATCCGAAATTTTGGGGAAAGAAGTTTTGGCACGATGAGTTGCGCTGATTAACTCGACAGTAATCTCGCCGATTGTTAGGGCGGCGGTGGGT
The DNA here is from genome assembly GCA_029747015.1 of Carnegiea gigantea. Taxonomy (NCBI): domain Eukaryota; kingdom Viridiplantae; phylum Streptophyta; class Magnoliopsida; order Caryophyllales; family Cactaceae; genus Carnegiea; species Carnegiea gigantea. The sequence continues at coordinate 59,072 of JAKOGI010000524.1, read as the reverse complement.
AGCCTTCTGTGCGAGGTCACGCTGGCTAGTAAGGGACTAGTGCAAGTTGATATTAGCTAAAAAAATATATATAAAGTATTAAAGTATATATTTTTCAAGTTTTAGAGTATGAAATCTATTAATTTGAAAAGTCAATATTCACCTTTTAGCATAAAAATGAATATTTACATGTTTAAGAATCAATACTATCTTTCTAGAAAAATTTATTTTATCAGAACATAATTACTAAATCAAAAACTCTATGCTTACAAATAAATAGTGTATTAAAAATACATTGACTCGTTAAATTTTATTATTAAAACCCCTGCTTTTGGGAGGATACTGTCCATCTGGTCGCATCACATCATATTAGTAAAAATTCGATATTTATTTTGTTAGTGTATTTATTAAATTTCACAAATATAACTTCTATTTTTCTTTTGTCCTTAGTTTCGTCGTTTCTTTTCCTCATTAGCAATATAATATTCATTTTCCCCATCAGGCCATTACTAAGCTATATTAACATTTCTCCACCGCTAAATATTCACTCGAGGGCTGTAGTAACACAAATATTAGACATTGTACTGTAATAACACGTGAAATGGGGTCTGTTTTACGTTGATTAAATTAATGACTTTAGAACAGAGAGTGAAATGTATTTTTAAGTGCAATGTGTTTTGCACCATCGTGTAAATGATGTAATGGTTAATTAAAGATATTTAACACTAATAATGATCGAAAAAGAAGGTGGATGAGTGGTGGTACACTGGTACAAGTCGAATTATGTGTATTTGTTATTCTGCGTAGAGTCTATTTATCTTTTATCTTTAATTTTTCAGTACTAATATGTATGTTTCTCTTGGCCTTTGGGCTTATTAATGATCGAAAAAAAAGTTATTTAACAGTAGTAATAAAATTAACACCGTTTTTTGACTTGAATTGAGTACCTGAGACGTAAATACATTAGCTAATTTATTTTATTTTATATTCCACATTTGACATTTCCCACCCTCATCGATATTAATTTTCTCTATTTATTCGTCAATCAGCTCATCCTCATACACACCTCTCTCTCTCTCACTCTCTCTCTCTCTCTCTGCTATTGCTTTAAATCTTTAATTAAAAATATGGAGAAGCAGCAACAATTATCAATAGTTCTGTTGTGCATGACGCTTGCATTTCTTTCTTCAGTTAATTCCCTTTCATTTATTTCAGGTCCTCTCGAATCTCCCTCTCTCTGTGAAAGTTCAGAATTGTATGCATTATTTTGTGGCTTATTAATATTATTCAAACATTTGAAAATTATAGGATCTTATAAAAATAGATTAAAAAAGTACGAAAGCTTAATTATTCGATAAAATTAGTTGTTTGAGCAGCGAATGACTGTTTAAATTAATTACTGATAGTTACGGTGTTCTTGTATATACAGATGAAGCCCTGCAAACTCGCTTCCCTACAGGACGCATTCTCCTTCAGGCTGAACGAGGTACGTATTTACTCTGTAAGGTTAATTTTAATTTAGTTTCTTTTTGTCTTCGAAGGGCTTGGATTGTTTCCTGAAAAAATATTTTAGTTAAGATAAAACGGGAATGATACGTGCATGAATTAATTAATATTGCAGATTGTCCGGTGGATTTTGGGAAGCTGGACTACGTAGTATTAACCAGCCAATGCAAGGGACCCAAGTATCCGGCAGGTCCGTGCTGCAGTGCGTTCAAAGAATTTGCATGCCCCTACGCTGATTTATTGAACGATCCAAGCAACAATTGCGCGACAAGCATGTTTAACTACATTCATCAGTACTACCCACCTGGCATTTTTGCCGAGGAGTGTCCTGATAGTGAACGAGGAGTCGAGTGCCCTGAGTCTCCGTCTCCTGCTCCCTCTCCCACCACTCTTTCCTGGGGATAGACTAGTTATTTGAAATTGTCATGCACCTTTCAAAATAATTTATCGTGGAATGCACTTAAATATATATATATATATATATATATTTATTTATTTACATTAATTCTTACAATCAATGTATAATGGGTGTGCTCTAAAATTTATTATTAACAACGTGAGTTTGGATTCTATTTGTATTGATCTTTGCACCTTGTTTGCACCGAAAAAAATATCTCGATGATTGCTATATAGATTCTTTATTGCCTTCTTTTTTTTTTCTTTTTTTAATCTAATTGCGCATGACCCTTACAATAATTAAAAAAAACTAATACAGTCACCACACAACTCTACAAACAAGCTCGTACATCCTATAGACTATTAATCATAAACAAATAACTCATACAGTTCGCCCGTTTCAAACACAAATATCAACTAAAACAGCCACCTATTTGCCATGAGACAACCTAACAATGTAAGTCTCTAGGCATGCCGTCTGTTTTCCAACTCTTTTCTTAAACTTCTTGTTATTCTTCTAATTACCGGGGTTTTATCACCGATAACAGAAATACCGAGTTTTATTTCCAAACTCTAAAACTTCTTCCGCAATTTCAGTAGGGGTGAGCACATTATGATGACTTTGAATTCTTGCCTTCTATAAAACGGAGAATTTTCAAATGTATATGATTAATTGACTAGTTAAGGAGACAAATTTGATTATTTGATCTTATTCTTCCACGCTAACGCGTTAAATCTGCTAGCTAGCACCCAAAGTGACTTGAAATTAGTTGTCTTGCAATCAACAATAGCAGGGAAATAAGCCAACGTAGGCGACTAGGAGGCATGCCAAATGGAATTGGGGAAATTCAACGCTATAAACTCAGTATAAATTTCGTTAATTTTCCTGTTTTGAATTTGATGCATTATGAGTGCAACAAAAATCTAGAAACGACTTTTTTTTTTTTTGGCTGTAATAATCGTTTAAAATTCTTATGTAGAGTTCAAATTAAGTCGGGTATTTAGGTTGGGATGATTTTAACTAGCTAGTTTGGCCCAGTTCTAATTTTTAACTAATGTACACATAAAGACGGTTGAAATTCACTATTAGAAAACTTGTTTCGTAGTTAATTTTAATTTTCAATTAACTAATGTTTCAACTCTTGGGTGTGATTTGTCTATGATGATGTAATTAATTTATATTTTCATTTTGATTTTCATTTTCAATTTATATGTTTATTGAACCAAAAATTCTTCCAAATCACAGTAACAAAAATGATTGTCGATTAACAGGCTTTCTCTTGATATAATGCCGGTTTTCTTCTCAAATTCTATAAGCCGAGATGAAGTATTGAAAAAAAAAAACTCAAATATATATTTTATGCTTAAAATTCCTTCATTTGATCAACATTTATCTCAACTATAATCATTCAGTTAATATTTTTTATCATTTAAATAACTTAGTTGACGTTTTTCTCTTTTTCATGGAAAACAATTTATCTTATACCAAACAATGAAAAATGTGACATGAAAATCAATTTTTCGTGAAAAGATATTTTTCACATAAATAATTTTTCGGGAAAATAATTTTCCTTCCAACCAAACACTACCTAAGTGTAACAGAAACAGTTGTCAAAATGTACAGTATGACATATAAGAAATCAATAACTCAACTAGTTTTTGCCTCATGCAATGTAGGGGAGTGGTAATTGAGTCTACGATAATAAAAATGTCTCATCAACAGTGGTTTTATAAATGATTGGCTATAAAGAGTGAATTTTATTTTTTTTCCCAATTATCCCAAAACGATTGAATAAAATTTTAACACTAAACCCAAGAGAGATTTAATCATTTGTCACCATATACGTAGTCCTTATTTGTTTACATGAATTTTTTTTTTTTTGGGTCTTTCTTTTTGGCCCCTTAGAATTATTACACTATATATTATAATCATTTAACTTAGGAATAAAATACATTTATATTGAGAAAAGAATTTTTACAAATTAATGAAACAAGGAGCAAAAAATAAAATAAAACAGATTAACAACATGAAGTGGGAAATTTTTTCCTTATTTATTCATCAATCAGCTCCTCATTACCACCATTCTCCCTGTCTCTCTCTCTCTCTCGTTAATCAGAGAAATGGAGAAGCAGCATAATAAAACATTAAAAAAAAAAAAAAACAGTGAACGGTTGTTCCACAAAATTAGTTGTTTTGAGTAGTACTGAAGAATTGTTCATTGAGCCATGCAAGCTCACAACTGCACTCTCGTCCAAGTTCAACACGATATGTATATATGTTTTTACCTCATTCTTATGCTTCATCATTTTTTCCGCTATAATTTGTAATTTTACTAAGGATTATGAAATCGATGTCCAACATAATCTCCAAAGATTCTAATTTTGAGTTGGAGTGTGTATAGTTAGCCTTTTTTTAATTTACATGAAGGAATATTTACATATATCTTACCTCAGGTCTTATGTAACTATTGTTAGTTACGCCCAAGGCAGTGGCGGAGTTGTGTGGGAGGGAGGGGTGTCCATGGACACCCCTAACTCAAAAAAAACTGTTTGAAACCTATATCAATATTATGGGTGGACGCCTCTAAAATAAGTCCAAAAAAATAATAGATTGCTAAATGTTTGTAGGTGGACATCCCTAATTTAAAACCCTAGATCCGCCACTGTCCCAGGGACATCAATCCAAACGTAGGTTTGGATTGTTTTTACTGGCAATTAGTGTTCTACCTAAACAATAAAGTAACATATAATGTAGATTGTCTGGTGGATTTTGGCAAGTCAAATTACACTGTATTGACGAGCAAATGCAAAGGACCCAAGTACGAATCAGATGCATGTTGTAGTGCGTTCAAGGAATTTGCATGCTCGTACGTACGAAGAATTACTAGACGATCTAAGCAACAACTGCGCGGACAACATGTTCAGCTACGTACGTACATTCATTGGTATTTTCCATCTGGGCTTTTCTTTAATGAGTGCCCTGATAGTGAGCAAGGCATGGAGTGCCCTGATTAGAGAGGGGAGAGACAAAATGTGTGTGAGAGAAAGAGAGATATTACTATATTGTATGTTTTTCCATGCCCGCAAACACCCACGTACCCACAAAAATAAAGTAAAATAAAGTGTTTCAACGTAGAGCATATATACAGGATTTTATTAATGACCGGGAAAAAAAAAAATCTAAACGGAGGGTTAAAGTCGTAAGATTATACAAATAAGCCCAATGCGTACGTACTGTTATTGGATGTTCAGTGAAAACAGGTTTCTAAGAGTATATATTAAGATGACATCCGCTCTGATACCACTTGTTGGGGACGGAAGCGTAGAGTAAAAATTTCACACACATATGCACATCACCCGAAAAAAAAAGAATATTGCACACCATATATAGGTTTTATTAATGACCGGAAAGAAATTAAAATCTAAAAGGACGGTTAAAGTGGTAAGATGGTAGAAATGAGCCCAATGTGTACTGTTATTTGGATGTTTAGTGAAAATGAGTTTCTAAGAGTATATATTAAGATTACACCCGCTCTGATATCACTCATTGGGGATGGAAGCGTAGAGTACAAATTTCACACATATACACATAGCAAAGAAAAGTAACAATGCACAATATAATCTGGAACATATTTTGCATCAACATTTGGCTAAGAGACCAACAAATAAATTAACTTTTGCTATTTCTTTTTTATTTTCCTTTGAAATTTATGCTTCTATTAACATCTCCTGTGTGGTTATGCGATATTTAAATATATCAAATTGTAGGTAACCGTACCCTTATAAGTACTCATGCAAGCAGATAACCAATTAGTAGAAGTTAGAAGCCCATTCTAAAAAAAAAAAAGGCCTCTAATGAGTGACAAAAAATTTAAGAATAAATTGAAGTTAGGAAAAAATTTAGCTATTCCTATTATTATTAATTCAAATTCTAGCAAGAAGTCGGCATAGAATTAGGGCCTGTTCTTTTCGTAGGTAAATTGAGGTGAGCAAAATGATGAAATAGGTTGAGGTAAGTTAAGGTAAGTTAAAGTAGGTTGAAATAGGTTAAAATTGATATTTTACAATTAGCCCATGAAAAGAACAAGGCCTTAGTTGCGAAGTGTTGAAGGGGTATAGTCTTTGGTAGATAGGAAGATGGCGAGTTAGGGAGGGTAACATTTGGTGTTGATGACTTGACAATTGGGTGGATGGCTAATGTTCATGTTATGTTTTCTTTCGTCCCTTCTACAAGGGCTTGTTTGGGCCGATGCCATTACTATTGCATATTCGATTATATAAGCAACCCAATTGACAAGAGTCCAAAGCCTTTTGCAAGTCGGGCTAAGTTCACATGTGCTATCTTCCCCTATCTTATAGCGGTTTCGTCTCATTTTATTTACCTGTTATTCTTTTTATGAATGTTTCCAATTATCTGATTAGTTTTCATATATAGACAATTAATTGGAATTCGTTATCTCTTCCCCTTTACTATAATAATAACAATTTTCTAAAAGGATAATGAGTAGCCAATGAATAACATTGAAAATTATAAAAATGTCTTTCCAATCGATTGACAAGTCAAAAATACAAGCATCCGCTTATTTTTTTGAGTCTTATTTTCCTTAGATCTTCAATATTATTTGAATACGTCAATATTAGTTAGACACTTACTCATAAGAAGTAAAGGGTATCATCAAAAGTGACTTTTTTTTAACTGATTTTTTAACCTGCGTGTTTTGTCCATTCATACCAATGATGAGACGAAAAAACCGAATTTTTTCTATAAGAAAAAGATTCTTACAAGTTTCTAAGAGTTGATATTCTGATTAGTAAGATTATTGACTAACATTTTCTTTTGCAATCGTTCCAACTATGTATATTAGTTTGAAAATTAATGCAAGATAATAAGGGTTTAATTGCATTTAATGAAAAGTTTAATAGAATCATTATGTACAAGTTTTACCTTTTAACCTGTAAACTGGATACCAAGAAAATTAAGTTTATTATAACCAAAAAAAAGTATTTGACTAAAAAAAGAAAAAGAAAAAAGAAAATACCAGTGATGATAAATATGCAGTTAGAAATTTGGAATATCCATAGTTTGCGCAATTTAAAACACCAATAATGATAAATACGCAATTAGACGATCTTCTACATTTCATCCCCTCAAAAAAAAAAAAGAAAAAAAAAGAAATCTTCTACACATTCTTCCCTCCCTCTCCTCCCACTTCTAATCCTCGTAGATACCCAACACTCCAATGTCCATTCAAGTATTGACGAATACTTGCGCAAACCCTAACCCTAAAATCTTCAATTACACCTCCATCTGCAAGAGCAATTTCAATGGGATTTGCAGTATCAAATTTAGGGTTTATGCGAAAACGAATTATTTCGGGGCTAAGGTCGCAAACCCTAAAACAAGTATGGGGATGTGCGATAAATTCTCTGCTCCTGTGAAGCCGATTAACCCAACGACGCCGTCTTCTTCACCAAAGCAGAGGAAGGAGGATGAAGACAAGCAGAATTACCATTTGAATGTGGGCTATGCCATTCGAAGCTTGCGAGAAGAGTTCCCAGAATTGTTTGATCGGGATCTTACTTTCGACATTTACAGGTTTTGCGTCTTTCTCTCTCTAATGCTTGGCGAATTCATGCTGCTTGCTACGTGTTCAATTTAGATGGAAATTTGGAGTCTTCTTTGTATTTTTCTGATATCTAGATTTCAAATGGTAAAGTGAGAGTTGGCTTCTGATGAAAAATAGCTGGAAACTGACTTTGCGTTTTGAAAATTCTGGTGTTCGGTTCATGAATAGAATAGATTCATAGCTGTCCATATATGGTGTCCTGAGTAGTATTTTGAGTATGAGAATTGAAGCACGTAAAATTGCTTCGGAAAATTACCAAGGAAACAACGAAAAGAGAAGAGAGTGAGAATTCAGAAACATTCGGAGGTTTAATGCCTGTGTCACTTGTATTTTGAGGATTAGAGTTCAGGTATGATTTTATGGAGTCGCTGCTGAGAAATTACAAAGGAAACAAAAACAAAAGAGATCGAGATTGAGATTGAGATTGAGAATTCAGCTATATTAGGAGGTTTTATGCCCGTGTCATTTCCTTTTCTTTTTTTCTTTTTTTTTGGGGGAAAAAAAAGAGCCCATTCCTTTATTAGAATTTGTGGATCTCTTGGAATTGATCTGTTTACGGATACTCGGATAGTGATGCTTGCAGAGAACGGGACTCACATTGAGAGTGGTACTAATGGTTGTTGTTGTTGTTGTTGCGTTATCTTTATTAGCATGGGAAGGGCATGATGATGCCTTAGTTGTGGAATCAAATTTCATTCTGGTGACATTCTTACTTTCAAATTTGCTTGGACTTCTGTGTCTAGGGATGATATTGTCTTCATTGACCCCCGGAACACGGTCGCTGGAATTGAGAACTATAAATCAATCTTTTGGGCACTGAGATTCCAAGGGAAAATATTTTTCAAGGATCTATGGCTCGAGATCCTGAGAGTGTGGCAGCCTGCGGAGAATGTTATCGCGGTTCGCTGGACAGTTCATGGCATCCCTCGAGTCCCATGGGAAGCCCAGGGCCGTTTTGATGGAATCTCAGAGTACAAACTTGACAGGAATGGGAAAATATACGAGCATAAAGTTGACAATATTGCCTTCAACTCCCCCACTAAGTTCCAGATGCTCTCTGTCGAGGAGTTGATTGAATCTCTTGGCTGTCCATCAGCAACGAAGCCTACATGCTTTCAGTTTTCTTCCTCTTCGTCTAAATTCACGCCATTAGTGGAAAAAGTGAAGTCAATTATGCATTACTTAGCTTCTGCCTTGGGTCTTATGGAGAGAAGCAAAGGCAGAAACTTCTGAGTTCTGAGGAATCATAGCTTTCTACTGAAGGTCTTGATAAATGGTAATACCCACCGCTTTTCAGGTTGATTGCTTTCGATCGACGCCCAGGGAGCTATATAGCTAACAGTTTGCATCTTGAACAATGCTTTGTGTATGTGGGCAGGAGCCAGATTCGGTGGGCTATCCACTGGCGCTTCTCTACTTATTGTGTGTTACTACCTTGGTTTAGTGTATTAGTTATTGTAAATTTTGTATAGAAGTTAGCATAAAGTCCACTTTCTCACGTCACTCCTTTCTAGATCATGCTATTTCTGATAGATGAGTAGTAAAGTGCATAAATTTGCTGTCTTATCACTTGGTACTGAGATTTATGTCTCTTGAGACTTGGATGCTTGATATGCCCTTTTTGTTGTCCAGCAGAGCTCGTTTTGACTGTGTAGTTGATTGTAGATTTGAGCACTTGATTGGATATGGAGCTATTCAAGCATTTCCACAAGTTGTTCGCAACATTATAATTCGGACATTTTGAAATGCAAAAGACAAGCTAACGAGCTAGTTTTGGTGAAGAAAATTTCTCACAAGAGAGGTAGATATAAAGAAGAAGTTTCTTAATTATTGTAAGAGATCAAATATCGAAGACGGGTCAATCTCATAGTTATAGACTTGTAGTCGTGTTAGGGGCTTTTACGGATTGGATAGGGGAACACATACAAATCAAACGACACCTAATGGAGACTCAGCTCATTCTCCCCCAATAAGAAAAGTTCGTAACGATCCTATAGGCATAATTTTGTAAAATCATACCGAAGTTTTTGACCTATCTAACAAGCATTAGGTTGGTAGTGTTCGGTGACAAGTGGGCTAATGCCTAGTTATCTTTTTCAGTTGTTTATGTGCTAACTTTAAGTCGATGCCAAATTGCAAGGAGCCCAACAGGAAATTCTAGCAACCAGCTTGCTTCGCAGGAACTCCTCTTCTTGAAAGAAACAGTGACATTGAAAATGGTGGTTGTAGTAGTTGTAATAATTGACAGATCCAAAAAGAAAGGGTATTGGGATTGATCATCGTTTGATGATGGGCCACAAAGATATTCAAATTTTCACATCATTTTAATTGTGATTAACCCACGATTAGCACCTTTAACAGTGATGTTATTCAAAGTCATAATTAAATTTCGATCTCCTAACCGCAATCTTTGCTCGCCAAATCCAATCAGCCTCCAAAATCAGATATGAAGTCATTGTTAGTGCTTTGTAACCCCACTAAATCGAACTTTTAGCCGACATGATTAGTGTTTTATGCACCAAATGCATTGCATTGCTTGTTCTAAAGAAACTTAATTAATAATTCAAACAATACATGTTCTGTTGAAATTAGAGTTAAGGTCCAAGGATGTCATCTACTAAATAGTGTGTTTTTTGGTTCCTTTTTTTTTTTTTGGGGGGGTTGGGCAATAACGGAAACTATATCATCATCGATTTTTTTAAAGTATTATGTAAATTAACCTTAATAAATCAAATTAACTCATTTTTCGATGAAATTTGAATTTTGTATGAACAATTTTCAGTAGAGTTATATTCGAAAAGAAGGTTTTAAGTTTAAATTTTGACTTATTATTTACAAGAAAATATGGCGAACTGAAACTAACTGATTGTGTCTTTTTGCTCCAACTTTTTTTTTTGGGGGGGGGGGGGGGGGGCGCTAAGGAAGGGGTCTGAGTATAAGCTAAAGTTAATTTTGGAAGGAGACCAACATAAAAGAAGGATTTGAGGAGGTAAGGAAACATCAGGCCAACAGGGGTCATCAACACCAAACAGTAGATGAAACATCTGTTTGTTTTTACTATTTTATAAGGTTTAACACCAGTCCTAAGACTTCCGAAATTAATTGATAAAATGTCTGTTCATTTCCATCGTTTTACAAGTACTGACTACTAATTGTTACATTTATCTGTTAATTGCAGCCAATGACTTGTTTTAACTGCTAAGGGCACTCACATGGTCAATAGATCCAGTCAACTTCAAGAGTGAGACTCAGAGAGGGTGGTAGAAAAATTTGCCTCCATTTTCTTTTTTATTTATCTACTAAAAACATGGTGGGCCAGTGGGCCGTCAATGAAAAGACTACACGGCCCAACCAGACAACCACCTCCACCACAGTGGTGGGCCTCGCTTTCTCACACCTAATAAATACGCACACCTTCTCCCTCCGTCATTTTCTCTTTTAAAGCCTCTCCGTCCTTCCTTTCCTTCCTTTTTTCCTTCATTTCCCGGGGATTATTGCTCTGTCACTCTCTCTCCTACCCTCCCCCAAACCCACCCCTCAATTCTTCGGACATTTCTTAATTAATTTCACTCTGCTTTGAATACTACCTAATAATCAACCGCATTTGTTTTCTTGCATTCAATTCGATTGAATTCAATTCAATTCAATTGAATGCGCGTTCTAGGGTTTTGAGGTGGATTAGAGCTCGATTTCTTCGGTTTGGGGTTACCTGTTGATTTTGATGGAGGTGGAGCAAATGACGAAGCCATTGCCGTCGTCTATGACGTTCGATGAGATCTCCATGGAGCGAAGCAAGAGCTTCGTCAAGGCTTTGCAGGTAGATCTGGATTCTGTGCTTTGCTTTGCTTGAGTGTGGTGTTCTACTCTCTGATCTGATTTTGTGTTTGTTTTTGGTTTTAAATTGTTTTTCTCAGCTATCTTTGACTCAAGAATGGGCATTATCTATATGCTGCGAAAATGTAGTCACTATATTTGGAATCTTGCTATTTTTAAATTCTGATGATATGAAAGATTACAACTTCGATGATTTGATATAATTTTTTTTTAAAAGAAAACTGGTTCCTTTTGTTCCATATGGATCGAGTTTATTTAGACTAATATTTGGATGTACATCTCTGATTTTGGCCTGTTCTGTTCCTTGTACTTCCTGCTTCAGAAGTATTTTTCTCTCAGAGATTAAATCCCCAATTATGTATGATTTTTACGCAGTCCCTCTGCGGTGGTGTTGCCAGTTAGTAAGTATTAACAGCGCATATGAAACGTGAGAACCTGCAAAGCACTTGAATGGTAGGAGTCTTGAGTACAATAAGTTAAGGCAAAAAACGAAGGCATGAAAATGATTGTAGGATTTGCAATGGGAAATGGGCGTAGGTGGATCAAATGTTGTTCTATGTCACTATAGCCTATTGGTACTTGCGTGGTTTACCGGGGGAATTCGGCCATGGTAGTTGTAGATGATGGGCCATTGTTACCCTAAGAGAAGGTATGGTGAATCTGCTGGGACGAGTTTGAGTACATGGTACACCACTCCATGAAGAACACACCTTTTTAATTTTTATTTTTTATTTTTTGGTTGAATGGAAGTGAATAACTGGTTGAAGAAGACTGGACTGCTGGAGAGGTAACTATAATGAAATATGAAAATCAATGACAGGGCCCACCTCAGCCTAAATCTGTAACAAACGCTTTATTTTCTTTTGGAATAATAAGCGCACAAATCGCGAAAACCATTCAAGATTGTTGCAAATGGAGAAACGTTGGCGAAATTTTCCATATAGGGGAATTCATTGGGGAATAGTTTTCCAAGATGCATGAGATATTTCACAATGTGCAAGGAGTTTGAAAGAATTAAATAACTATGAGATTGATAAATGGGAGCAAGTAGGATATGTTAGGTGGTTTTTTCTTTTTTTTTTTTGGGGGGGGGGGGGGAGGGGGTTGATAAGGATGTTAGGTAGTGGTCTCATGGAATATATAAGGGAAGCCCAACGGAGGTTGTGGGGTGTATTAGAGCTCGACAGGCAAGGTATAAATTGTACATGGTCTCTCATGTCCTTTTGAAGTGATGGGGTGATGATTTATTTTTTATCTTTGCATGCTTTTTCATGCTGTAAGCCATTTATGATCAATCCCCTATAACTTGCTCTCACAAAATAGGCTTTCATGAGAGATTTCAACCCTTAATGAGACTCTCAAATAGAAAGTGTCATGTTTACTATTTCGAGAATTAGGGATGCTCCTGCTTAGTCACACTGTTTTGTCAACATTTGGGTGAAGCAGTGATGTGGTCAATATCCCTTCAGAGAGACCGTGGGGTGTAATAGAGCTGCAGGCAAGGGATAAAATGTACATGGTCTCTCTTGTCCTTTTGAAGTGATGGGGTGATGATTTATTTTTTTATCTTTGCATGCTTTTTCATGCTGTAGCATTTATGATCAATCCTGTCTTATAACTTGCTCTCTCAAAATAGGCTTTGATGAGAGATTCAGCCACTAATGAGACTCTCAAATAGAATTGTCATGTTTACTATTTCGTGAATGAGGGATGCTCCTACCTAGTCACACTGTTCTTGTCAACATACGGGCGAAGCAGTGATGTGGTCAATGTCCCTTCAGAGAATTTGATTGAAGGAAAGTGATGTTTGCGAAAGATAATCCAGACATTGGATGGTAGTATTGTAATGAGTGTCACAGTAGATATGGTATATTCATTGTTATCAGCCGTAACTGTCCAATGTATTTGTTCTATTGAATTTTTTTGCCATCCTTGTTTTATATCTAACTGCTGTAACATCTTTCAAATAATTTTAATTTGATTACTTGTGATGTTGCAGGAACTGAAAAACCTCAGGCCACAACTTTACTCCGCTGCTGAATATTGTGAAAAGTCTTATCTTCATAGTGAGCAGAAACAAATGTACGGTCACATTTCCGTAGTTGTGAGTTTACTTACGAATAAAAAATGTAGTCATTTAGTTTTTTTACTTGCAGATGTTCTTAATATTTTCTCTGGTCTGATGTGGGAAATCTTACCCTGCTGATGAAATGTTATGTTACGATTTTTAGAGCCACTTAAACTGTATAGTGTCAGTTTTGCTTTTTATACAGTTGTAATCTTACACATTCAGAACTGCAATTGTTAGTTCCCTGAATAGATACTTCAACGATTGGTTGATGAGAGGCAACTGATACTTCAATTGAGTAGGCCTATGCCTCATTTGTTTTGGGTCAAAAATAAGGAAAATTCTTGCTTTTTTATAATTTTACATCTCAAGATGGAGAATGAAACATGTTAATGTTCAGGTGCACATTCAGGTTTCTCAAACATGCCATTTTTCTACCTTTTAACTATATTTTAACCCCTTCCGATTTCTTGAATCTTTGCATACTCTGTTCCTCCATAGAACGAAGAATCTCATGCTGTATCTTCATTTTATTTGGTCCTGTTTCATTCCTCATATGTTCCTAATTGTCATGCAACAGGGTATTAGATAACCTAAAAGATTATGCTGTTCGGGCACTTGTCAATGCAGTGGACCACCTCGGTACTGTTGCTTACAAACTGACTGATCTTCTTGAGCAGCAGACTTCAGATGTGTCTTCCACAGAGCTGAAAATAACTTGTTTAAATCAGGTACATTCTTTGCACGTTTGTATACACCCTGCCTCCCTGGGGGAGGGGGGAGTTGTGTTGCTTCCAAGTTTTGGCCATGGGGGCTCTTTTGAAAGGAAACCCCCCCCCCCCAAAAAAAAAAACAAAAGAGTGATTGGGCCCTCATTGCACCAGTGAGGTTAAATTGGAAGGAGAGGAGGGAAGGGATCCAGGTTATGCAAAGGGCTAAACCTGTGAACCACCCTACTTTCCTTCGGGAGGGGAGGAATGTGTTTACTGATACATGAACATGAATTTGGGATATTCTTGTTGGAAGCTGTTGCAAATGACAAAAACCATGGGCGCTTTCTTTCTCTCTTTTTGTTTTTATTTTAAATATTTTTGGTTTTATTTCTTTCTTTTTTTTGGGGGGGGGGTGGTTGCTAGGGAGAGGGGTGCTTCTCAGCTGAAACTGAATTTCTTTGTATTATCAGAAACTTCTTACTTGCCAAACATATATGGATAAAGAAGGCCTCAGACAGCAGCAATTGCTGGCAATCATTCCGAGACATCACAAACGCTACATATTGCCGAGTAAGCAATGTTCTCTTTACTTTTTCTGCTTTAAGTCAATGCTGACGAACCTTACACTTGGGACTATCCTGCCATATGCTGCTGCAGACTCCACAAACAAGAAGGTGCATTTTAGTCCTTCACAGACAGATCCTAGGCAAATCCATGTTCAAGCAAGGCCTCGCGTTCATCCTTCTGGTAACTGGTTTACCATTTGAGCAAGCTTGGATATCATTCGGAGCATGTAGTTCTTGTTTTTTCCTCCCATGAACGAACTTGTATCCATGGTTATGTTGTTCAGGTTCACCTGGATCAAAGACTCTTTCTTGGCACCTAGCCTCTGAAACAAAGGTTCCCATGAAAGGGACTCAAAAGAGGTTGGTAGCATATGTTATTAGTCTCATTTTTGGTATTTATTATTGAGCTTTGCAGATATTCTTAGAGAGCTGCTTATCTCTTATATTATGTTCTCTGCTGCAGGTCTGAAACTCAAAAGGCTTCTCCAAGAGCAGCTCCAGTGTTCCATCTCTTAGGTGCTATATACTTAATTGATTCAATCATGCGTCTTACTATTGTTTTGTACGGTTGAAAATCTGATGCCACAGCTGCTTTCTTGCAGATAATGAGGATGCTATCAGGAGTAAATCATCTGGTGTTCGTGCTCAGCTACCAAGCGGAAACCTCGCTGCCACTGCTATGCAGCCATATGGTATTAGGCATAGGGTAATGCGAAAGATAATATTTCTATCTCCTTTTTTGTGAATACGATAATTGTCACATTTTTATCCATCCATCTTTGTGTCCCTTTTCTAGTTTCATATTTCTTCTGGTGCTTACAATTAAGTCAATTTTTAGGCTTCCAACTGGTCGTTATGCATATCTTATGCATTAATATGATGCATTTGCATCTTTTTCTAATTACAAGAATTAAAATGAGCACCATGTGATAGACAGCCATCTCTGAATTCTGCTGCGGTCGCTCCTGTTTTTCTTTTGCTTATTTAGAGGGATAATGATATGCTGCACTTGTTTTTTGCTCAGCAACGAGGAAAGGGGGCTATAAAATGAAATCATTTCACAAGCAGCGCTAAAATATTCTACTAAACTAAATGCTTGCTAATTTTGCAGGATCCTGTTCCCGAACCTAGGTCAGTAACACCATACAGGTCAGCTGACAACTCTCGGCAGGCAATTGTCAAGGCTCCAGTTCGCCACAAAAGCATGCTGTCAGCTTTCTTTGTCAAACAGAAAACAACAAAGCTCAGAACTGGCACTGTGGCATGAGTCTCAATCCAGCAGATCCTGTGAAAGGCCAACATTCTCAAAACCGAGGATTGCTGGTGACCCTGCCCCGAAGATCACTGAATGGATGACAATGATAGAGGCTCTAGTGTCACTGTCCCTTCTTCTGACCTTTCAATAACGAGGGGAGAGCATTAATTCAATGGAAACTGGGTGGTTGTATATGGTGAGCATCATCTGCTGACAGATGAAAGGTATTACCAATAGTAGAATTTCTTGATAGCATCTATTCCCTGTACTCTGTACAATGCATTCGACATCAAACTGGTTGTAAATCTAATAATATGGTAGGTTTCTGTCGAAAGAACCATGTGTATGTTGAACACTACTTTGAATATTATCGTATTCCATTGTTCTTTGCCCTGCGAATGTGCAACCTGAGATGTCCAAGCGTTGAAGTTGCAGAATATATCCGGGTAGAAGTCAGGAATTGGTGTAGTATGATTTATGTGTTCTGAAATTGCAGGGCATTGAAGTTGGAAGGCAAGTGTTCTATACTTCTATGGGTACATGTCTAGGGTTATATATAATGATTGTAGAAACAATGAATAACTTTCTGATGTAATTTCATAATTCAAAACAAATGATCTCATTTTTAGTTGGATTCAAAATGGAGGTAGTAGTCTCATTTCATTTTCTCATTTGACCTTGCAATGCCTCAAATGTCCGTCTCTGCTAAACACGTATCCATAGAACAAGCAACTCCTCAACTAAACATCACAATTAAAACTGAAGAAAAAGGAGAAACATCTATAATTATTTATCCCACCTAAATTATATAGTATTCTTGGGTCTATAAATCTCAACTATATGAGATTCTTTAGTTGATAATCTTGAACTATCATATATGGTAATTTTCTTTTTATCCTCAAAAATATAACAAATTATTCAAGTCCATAAATCGTAGAGTTGGACAACAGGTCAATTTTATGTCAGCCTTACAAATAGTTTAGATCTACTTAAAATTGAAAAATACCATATTTTCAATCTAAACGGTCAAGTTGTGTCGATTTCATGTTGAAATCGGTTTGGTTCGTATCATGTTTGAGTTTCTCTTTTCCGGCTCTAGTAAATCGACGACTAAATAGTGTACACCTAACCCAAAACCAGCCCGGGGCCTAAGGGGGAGGAAGGGGGGAAAACAAAGAGAAGGGGAAGAGTAATGGGTGAAGTAGATTACACGCTGCAACTGCAAGCTCCGCTCTCGTCGTCCTCGTATTCTAGATCCACTGCTTAAACATCAACATTCAACATTCAACACTCAAAAGCTTCCTCAAATCACTAGAACCCCTCCACAAGAATTCGTCCCCTGAAATCCCTTGTCTACTTGAATCGTTGATTCAGCTCAAAAAAGAAAAAGAAAAAGAAAAAAAAACGTCCATCAATCTTCTTCTCTAATTAACAATGGCGGCCTCCATTCATCAAAGGCCAGCCCAGACCCTCCTAACTAACCCATACTCTCTTTCTCCTCGTCTTTTCAGCCTCAATCCCCACCGATCTTCTTCCCTTTTTTCTCGCACCAACCTCATCCTCATTTTCTCTCTCTTATTTGTTCTGGGTTTTCTTTACCCTTACTTGGGATTCTTCAACTCTCTCTCAATCTCATCTCCTACCCAGTTAGCATTTCAATCCAAATGGCGGAATTATTCGCTCAAAGAGGCTGTTTCCTTTGTGGGTCGAAATGGGACTGTGATTATATGTATTGTGAGTGAGCCTTATTTGCCATTTCTCAACAACTGGTTGATTAGTATTTCCAGGCAAAAGCATCAAGATAAGGTTTTGGTTGTTGCTGAAGATTATGCTACTTTGTATAAGGTTAATGAGAGGTGGCCTGGTCATGCCGTGCTTATCCCTCCTGTTCTTGAATCTAATTCTGCCCATAAGTTTGGGTCCCTGGTATGTGCCCGCCCCCCCTTTTAGAATTGCTCTTATCTACGGTTCATTAGTTCTTCTGGCTTTTTGGAGGTCAAATTTGGACTATCAGCGGTATGAGATTATCTGTATGAATGTGTTATTCCTGATACTATAATGATAAGGACATATAGTTTGGATCCCGCTACTGGGTTGGGGGGTGATTATACAAAATCAATTTCTACAATGGGTTCCCGTTGTCAAGCGGAAAGGTTATTGGTGGAAGGCCCTTGAGGAGAAAATTTTGTGGCAAAATGAAGAAATTGGTGGAGGGAACTTTCTATTGGCCTAACTTGATTAATCTTGGGACAGTTTGTGAGCTTAGATATTGAAAATTTTAAGATTTAAGGGAATTTTCGTACATCCATACCTAGCCCCTAGCCCTATCTGTGAGCTTATTGAAGTGGGTGAAGTTGCAGTGGTTCTTGTGGCTGAGCTTCTAGTGTTGCCTCGGCATTGACATCAGAAGAGCGAATGTGGCCTATGTGAATTATGTGAAGAAGCTCCTGTGTAAATTCCATGTAGCTTTTCGTCAAGGTCTCTTCCTATTCGAAATAGAAAAATTATGACTCAAGTATTTAGGTAGTCCTACAAGAGCTCTGTTCCCACCAAGAACTAACCAGAGAATGGTAGAATGCAGGGGTCATAAACAATTCAAATTTTTGAACCCCCCCCCCCCCAATCGAAAAAACCAAACAGCAAAAAAAAGTGGGAAGTAGAAAGGAAGCATTTTGCAAGGCTTCTTAGTCTAAAGTGCCACAGGGTTGCATCTGCAAGTTCGTACACTATTTGAAGAGATGTATTATGTATTGTTCTGCTGGTTATAAGTGGGGCAGGGCCCTTGCATCATGGGAAACTAGCATGATGTATGACACTATGAGGGTAATCCATGGTCTACGACTTTTGACATCCTGAAGCTCCATCGAGGAGTATTAATTTCATGAAACGATTTTCATCCCCGAGCTACTTAATTTTGTGATAGACATACATATGGGATGTGGTGGAGAAAGAATGCTCAACATGCATATGGGATCTAGTGGAGAGAATGCTCATTTCTGGGATCGGCTACCTTGCAAAAGGTCTTACAAAAGGTTTTTCTCCTTTTGGGCGGTTGGGGGGAGGGGCATAGAGTGACTTCTATGTCACGTGTTCGAAACAGGAACCGGGGAACTTCAGTAGGCCCGAAGAAAGGCATAATCTAGTCCTTCCCTCCATGAGGGAAATTAGCTTGTCAAGCAGCTAAAATTTCTTGGGATTGTAGAACCCTTCAATTGATCACAGCCCCAAGGCAGTGACTCGTGATTTTAGGTGCAACATACTAAAGGAGAGATGCTTATTCTTTATAGTCCTTTTCTTATGATGGGCTTTAGGATCTTTGTTGCCGGCATCCTATGCAAATATGGGATCCATCATCCATGTTGTCTTATCACTGTCACAATATTATACGCACTATGGGCACCGTTCCGGATCTCCTTACTTTCTCCTTGCTTGCTTGTAGGTTTGATGGCCTTCTGGCATGTGTGCCATATCACTGGTATGCACGAGAGTTACTATTTTTGTTGCTAATAACCTAATAATTGAACCCTGCCAATATGTGCAGGGATTCTTTAATTTTACAGCCAGAAGGCCTCGTCATCTTCTGAATATATTGGAGCTTGGGTATATTGTAATGTACAATGATGTGGACATGGTTTGGCTGAAGGACCCATTTCCTTACTTGGAGGGAAATCATGACATCTACTTCATGGATGACATGGCTACGGTATGTTAACGGACACTGGTCACTGTTTAATATGTTTTAGTCATGAAGGCACTAATATGCTGACCTAAACTTGATAAGATATGCTCTCAAAAATCAGATTCCTTGTGTAAAACCACATATATACACTACCTATATTGTGCAGCATTCAGTGGTTAGGCTATCAACTGTCTCCTCTTTAAATGAACTGTTGATATGGTTAGATAATCTTGTATAGAGGTGCTGATTTTTTCACTAAGCCCTTGACTTTGATAAGCAAGTATTGAGTGTTTTGTCTATTTTCTTCTATCACGCTGCATTGCATCATCCTCCTAAATGCAGCTGATGGTCCTTGAGTATGTTCTGATAGCTTAAGATGTGTCTTTAGTGATTGTAATAAGTCCGGCTAATCTTGTCCTTGTGATATTAATTGTTGTGTCTGCTTCAAATAGGTGAAACCTTCGAACCACTCTCATGACTTGCCACCTCCAGGGAAAAAGGGACGTCCTTACATATGTAGTTGCATGATTTTTCTGCGTCCCACCAGTGGTGCTAAGTTAGTAATGAGAAAGTGGATTCAAGAACTTGAAGAGCAACCATGGACCAGAACACAGAAGTCCAATGACCAACCCGCTTTCAACTGGGCGTTAATGAAGACTGCCGCACAGGTTGGTCTTGCTCACTTTTATTTTGGTTTCCTTATAGTCCCAACTCCTTATTTGGGGAAGATGCTTAGACTTTTTCTTTTTCTTGTAAGCGTTAGTGTCCACATCCATGGTTGCCATTTGTTTCCCCTACCCATTCCTCTCCATGTCTCATGATACTGCTTCATGGCGTAGGTTCATTACCGGCATTTTCAGTGGATTCCAGAAATTCTTTTGCAGATGGGTGATTTTTTTTGTTTTTGTTTTTTTGGGGGGGGGGGGGGACTGTTGAGATGCACTGACTTTTTAGGTGATCTAAAATTTCAAAGATGATTACTTATTTTTCTTTTTTCAAATGCTCATCTACTTTGATGCTTGGAATAGCATTTTTGTTTGTTGTGACTGATTCTTATGCTTCAAGCATCTACTGAACTCTGCTGCATTCCTGTAATTGAAACAGGTGGATATGTATTTGCTCTCACAGTCTGCATTCCCAACTGGAGGATTATACTTCAAGAACAAGACATGGGTCCTAGAAACCAAGGGCTCTCATGTCATAATCCATAACAACTACATATTAGGATTTGAGAAGAAGATAAAGCGTTTCCGTGATCATGGCCTTTGGCTGGTTGATGATTATGCCTCCGAGTCTCCCCTTGGGAAATTATAACAGATGTTATGAGCCTGTAGATTTTCAAGTACCTATCCCGGGCCTGTCTTGAGCCTTTGTAACAAGTTCCCTGCAGATTTGAGCTTCAAAGATATCTGAAGCATTATTCCCGTAGAGCCAAGTTCAGCTCCCACAAATTTCTGCACAAGATTGAGCTTGGCTAGAAAGAACCAATTTTGTTAGGAACAATGATCACGATGAGTGACAAGTAACAAGCTCATAATCCTATGAAAAGGAGCAGAATACATCCAGCTCAGGGCTGATTGTTTGTACTCTGTGGTCATGCATAGTGTTGGTGCTGCCCCAATTTCATTGATGGCATTCATTCATTCTTTTTTTTTCCTCCAAAATATTATTTCATTGACTCAATTTACTTCTTGCCATTTGTAGCCATTGTCTCAGACGATATGATTTGTAAATTAATCACCAAAATTAATTACCATTGCTCGTAGAAATTTTGGGCAATTCTGAGTCTGGCCCCCCCCCCCCCCAAAAAACCCCCTCTAATACTAATGCCGAAGGGGGTTCATTTTCCTTTTCTTCTTCGCTTGAGTATGATAGTACATGAAACAAACAGGCAATCCACATAGTTCTGAGCCTAACAGGCAATCCACATAGTTCTGAGCCTAGCCTAATCGGCGAATCTATGATTTTTACGAACAAGTAGACCTACTTTAGCTGATCCGCAAAATTCTAAAAATCAAGTAGACCTACTTTAGCTGATCCGCAAAATTCACTAGAGAGCAATAAAATTTCTTATAATGTACTGTAGTTTGTATAACTAGATAAATCTGCCTTGAAACTTTATGTGAAACACCAAAGCGATTAGCTAACCATAATAAATCAGTCCATAAAATATAGATAGTCCCTTGTGAGTTGTGACTTTACGTGAATAGCAGAAAATGGGATTGACTAAATAACCCCCCCCCCCCAAAAAAAAAAAGAAATTCGGTAAAAAGCAATGAATGCGTTTGCCGGGAGTCGAACCCGGGTCTATTGCTTGGAAGGCAATTATCCTGAACGTTGGACTACAAACGCTTTGTTCATTGCGTCATTCTTCATAACGCTATGAAACCAACTCATTCGTTCATGCGCTATCACATCAACTTGCTGCCATGTAGAATTGTACACAAGCCAAGTAGGCTTGGTGAGTCATCGGGTTTGGCTCGAGTTCTATTTGAACAAAGCTCAGCTGGCGTGTTTCGCAAGCCAAGTTCAAGCCTCGAAAATTTTGGCTCGACTCAACTCAGCTTGGATGAACTCTATTGTTATGAAAGTAAATTTCGCCGCCACTATACATATAGTTGTATTTTTAATTTAAATCTTGATAGTTGATCTTAATTATTGTTTTAAGTTGTATGTTATAAGTCTTAAAAGATAAAGTATATTCCAAATAAATCACATAAAACTTTAAATTTATATAGAAAAAAACAATATATTACATCGATTTGGGCAAACCTTATTGAATCAAAACTCGACAAACCAAGCTCGATTAGATACATACCTGTTCATATCATCTGTTAGATTAGACAGAAAACCGCGTTTTTATTGATAAATCTTCAAAATTTCAAGGTGAATAATCGTGCCATGTCATGTATTAGATTTGACCTTTATCCCAGATTCTGTCCTCACTCCCTCTTTCTTGGTTTGCTGCTTCTGCTTAGCTGTGATCTTGTAGTGATGTACCAACACAGTCAAATCTTTTTCGTTGTATTTGTTTTTGTCACATTCCTATTTTTATCCCCAATCTTCATACCTTCCTTCAGACAAGAGATTAATCCCAATCTTGGAGCTAAACTACAGCTGTTTGTTGTTTCTTTATTCTTCTTCTTGTCACCCAAAACACCATAATCAACCCTTGAAGACCCTTTTCTTTGTTACAGCAAACCAAGCTTGGATTTTTCAATCCGGGCTTTGGGTTTTTTCTTATCTTACCAATCAAATTTCTCAGCTTTCTTCAACATTTTGATGGTATCCTAAATGGGTACTCCTGAAATAGGGGTTTTACTGAAGAAAGATCAGCAGCAAAACCATCATCATCTTGGGAGAGTGTCTTCTCTTCCAAAACAGCATGGACCCAGATCGAGATTCCTGAGGTCTTTGCTTTCAATGAGGCTGGGTTATCTCCAGTGGATTTCCACCATTGTGGTTTTCTCTCTCTTTCTGGTTTTCTTTCAGGCATTTTTGCCAGGCTCAGTGGTTGATGGACCTGGGAGTTCAAAGAATTATCCAGATTTACTTGAAGGAGAATTGCTTTATTTGAAGGAGATTGGGGAGTTGGAGTTTGGTGAATATTTGATGTTTGAACCTAGTAAACTTTTGGCCAAATTTCAGAACGAAGCTACAATGGTGAATTCATCTTATGGGTCTAGAAGAGGGATTAGATTTGCTCATAGAAAACCCAAGCTTGCTTTGGTTAGTATTTTTGTGTTACTGGACTCAGACTAGAGAATTGAGTTTTTGGTATTTTTACTACTGTCGATAGTTATTTTGCTGCTTTGCTAGAGCTGATCTTTTGTTTGAAGCAGCAATGTGGTTGACTTTTTATCATGTTCAAGGTTTTTGTCGACCTAGCTGTAGATTCACACCAGATTTTGATGGCAAGTGTTGCAGTGGCTTTGCAAGACATTGGATATTCAATTGAGGTACTATCTTGAATGGCATTGCGCTGAAGTTAGAACACTTTTTATTTCGTTATAGGAGATATGTCCCAAATTGTT
This sequence comes from Carnegiea gigantea, assembly GCA_029747015.1. Classification (NCBI taxonomy): domain Eukaryota; kingdom Viridiplantae; phylum Streptophyta; class Magnoliopsida; order Caryophyllales; family Cactaceae; genus Carnegiea; species Carnegiea gigantea. Next base: position 35,415 of record JAKOGI010000524.1, on the reverse strand, counting down.
GATGATTTTCCTCATCTTCACCATTTTGATAATGCATTAGTATGTTAGGCTTCTCAAATGTCAGGTTTAAATCCACTACCCTGATGTTGGAATTTTCGTGTGGAAGTTTCTCCTGCCGCTCAGTTTCTGGAAATCAATGTGAAAGAAAACCTTGATTTTTTTTGTGTCCTGATGTAAACGTGATAATCCTTTTGACATACACGATTATCTGCGAAGATTCCAGAAAAATATACTGGTGGGGATCATGAGATTCGGTATCTGTGGAAGTAGTAGGGACCCTAGATGTTACCGATAGTTATTTGTCTTGTATATGAGTAAATTTTATGCTCATCAGTATGCGTTGAGGAGGAGGGTGGTCGAATCTGAAGAGTAGAAAGGAGGGAATTACTGTACTGCGTTCTGTTTGCTGTTTAAGGTCTTAATCCTGATCCTCTCAGTTTTTCTCAAAATGAGGTGGGCATTGTTGCTTTTATCATGCAAATAAATGTATTACTGCAGGAGGTTACAGTTATCCATGCAGATTACACAGCCGATATGACAATTCACAATCCCCCCCCCCCCCCCCAAAAAAAAAAAAAAAAAAAAGGAAAAGAAAGGAGAAAAGCTCCCTAACCCTTACTTAGGATCTACATTAGGTGTTGCTATATGTAAAAATGCACCATCAGATATAATTCCTGAAACAATGAGATTTATTGCAGACTAGTGGAAAACTTTTTCTATATACCACCATATGATGAATGCCTTGTAAATTTTCAGGTATTTTCAAATGAAGATGGTCCTGCACATTCTGTGTGGCAGCATATGGGAGTTCCAGTCACCATGATTGAGATAAAAGACCATTCTAGGAGTAATATAGATTGGCTGAAGTAAGTTATCACTTATCACGCATACTTGTTTTCTTTTGCATCTTCCACCACCTCACATAATACCTTCCATAGGAGATATGCCCTTGATTTAGGTAACCTTATACGGTTTCAGTTAAGAACTGTCTTGTTACATCTTCATTGGTGCCAGATTATGAGACATTTCCAAACATTTCATTAACAAAGCAGGGAGCATGTCGATTAATATCTGTTCATTGATTACAATCAGAACTTCACAATTAACATTTACAAATACAAAAGGGTCCAGCTGTTTTGGTTTTTTTTGGGGGGGGGGGGCGGCAGTGTATCTCTTGAAAACAGAAAAGATAATCAACAGATTATGATTTTTTGCTTTTACGTTAGGGTAGATACCTTGATCGTCTTGCCGTACTCTTGCGCCCTCAAATCCTGGTGGTTTAATATGGAGTTCCATGAGATGAAATTCACAGTTAGGTCATTTGTAGATGCATTCAGATAATGGCCATTCAATTTTATGGGAACTTAGATTGCTAATTTGCACACCTGTTGTACAACAGAATTGCCTTGATGGATTCACTGGCACACAACATAAGATATTCTCCTTAAATCAAACCAGGACAACTTATCATTTACTATTTAGTTGTTGCTGGGAACACAGGCATCCTTTACCGGCAAGATAACATGTAGAATTCCTGAATGTTAATGTTATTTGTATGTTCAGGGCATTACATCAGATATTCTGCTTTCTGATGGGCGGTGTTATTTTATGCAGCTACGATGGAGTACTTTTGAACTCACTTCAAAGCAAGGACATCCTTTCTTGGTAATTGTTTCTTGTTTTATTTTGCTTAAAGTACTTTTCCACATAGGTATTTTTTTCTTCAGGCTTTTCTTTATTCTTGGGTGCGTACCTCCTCTCTGGGAGGATTGTCAAGCTTCAATGGCATTTGATGGTCTCTGACCTCTGTTGATTTCGTAGATAGCTTGTTTCTTTAAAACTATCCAAAACTTTGTGTGACATTCTGAGTCTGCGCCTTTCTCTTCAGGGCAACTAAATGAATGCTGTGGAAGCTTTTCATAGAGCAGGGTGTTCAGGATCTAGATGTTCTTCACTTGGCCCGGGGGGGGGGGGAGGACTGCTGGTTCTATTTGTTCTTGAGATACTTTGGATCGAGACTGCATTCTGGAAGAGAGAGAGAACAGAGTGCCTCTGAATAAGGTCTGATTCATATATGGATATTAGATTCTCTTGTGTATGTGACCACTTGGGGGGGGGGGGGATGTTGTTATATGATGAAAATGCTGAAGTTTAACCTGTCCTTACGGTCATGGAAGATGTGTGGACACTTAACCTAGAGCCATTTCTTCCCTGGTGTTTTTATGATTCTAAGAAGATATTATGACCAAAGATTTAAGTAATTTGCTGCATATGTTCCTCTTTATATTATCGGAAAATCTTTAATCTAGCTTTGAGATGGATGATCACTCTTGTTACAGTTTTATGCAGGAACCTTTCAGGTCATTACCACTTGTTTGGACCATTCATGAAAAGGGACTCGCAAGTCGTTTGAATCAATACACTTCTAATGGTACTATTGAAATTCTGAATGATTGGAAAGAGAGCTTCAACCGTGCTACTGTGGTTGTATTTCCTAATTATGCCCTACCGGTATGAACCAATTATATCCCCCCTTTCCTTTTTTCCTCGTCAACTTGTACACCCGTACCATAGTCGTTCAATTTCTAAGACTTATAGCGTTCCTGTAAAACAAGGATACTGGAAGTTCCCAATCTCCGTCTCTTTTGTAAGTGGCACTTGTTATATTGGTGACTATTCTTATTGATATTATTTTTTCTCATCTTCCTTTTACACTACGAGGATTACTAGCTTTTCATGTGCATTCCCCCCCCCCCCTGAAAGGAGCTTTTAGAGACATCTCTTCTTGTCAAGGCTTTGTATTTCTTGCTCCTTATACCTCACTTTCAGCCATCCCCCTGGGGGGGGGGGGGGGGGGGGCGTGGGTCCTCACTGTGAAGGTTCTTACTTGACTGCTGCTGCTGCTCTTGATTTGTTGGTATATTTTTTTGTGGGGACCTTCTAGGAGCAATGTTTCTGAGAACATTGATTATGCATGCCTAATGCCTTCACACTTGTTTCTTTAGATGCTTTATTCACCGCTTGATACTGGAAACTACTTTGTGATTCCGGGTTCACCAACTGAAGCATGGAAGGCAGATAGTTTGATGGTCTTCGATCAAGAAGAGCTTCATGCCAAGATGGGTCTTGAGGGTGGTGATGATTTTGTTGTCGCTGTTGTGGGCAGTGAATTCATGTACAAAGGCTTATGGGTAGAACACGCCCTTGTTTTGCAAGCTTTAAAACCACTTGTTGTACAATTTCCTTCTCACAGTACTTCAAGTTCTTGTCTCAGAATCTTTATCTTAACTGGAGATTCAACTGGTAATTACACCAAGGCTGTTGAGGTATAAACATGGGCATATATTCGAGATTTTATCACAGTTCTATAAGGACACACATTTATGTGTTTCTAACTTTCTATGATCGTGTTGAATGTTTATCTGAAGACCATTTCTGCAAGTTTAAACTATCCAAAGGGTGCCGTGAAGCATGCTGATCGCTATGCAAATGATGTTCTCAGGCTTGCTGACCTTGTCATTTATGGGTCACTCCTTGAAGAGCAATCTTTCCCAGATATCTTGATAACAGCAATGTCTTTGGAGAAGCTCATAATAGCCCCTAATCTCCCCATAATTCAGAAATATGTACGCAATCTTCATTCCTTTCTGTCCATGGTTGTGCTGATCAATTTTAACTTACTGCATAGTCTTAAATCGTGTTTAAGAATTACATGTCGATAAAATCCATCCTCCAATAATTCTCGTCTTTATTCTATTTATTCATCACTGATTGCCTCTGTTGGTTGCAAAAAGTCAATAGCATTTTACTTATAAAACCTCTGACAGTATTTGCAATAACATTTAGGTTGATGACAGGGTGAACGGCTATCTCTTCCCAAAGGAGGATATCAAGGCCTTAACCACAATTATATCAAAAGTAGTTTCTGATGGGAAATTATCTCCTTCGGCTCGCAAAATGGCTTCAATTGGGAAAGGAACTGCTAAAAACCTCATGGTAGCTGAAGCCGTGGAAGGCTATGCTTTCCTTCTGGAACACATTCTCAAACTACCATCTGAAGTTGCTGCCCCAAAGCTAACTTCTGAAATTGATCCTCTGTACAAAACTAAATGGCGGTGGGATATCTTAAGTAAAATTCCAGATGCAAGATACAGGAATAGAAATTTCAGTAGTTACTTAGACAAGATTGAGGAATGGAGCCACAGTAAGGTGGAGAGAGTTTCTACATATAAGTATGATGAATTTTTGTTTAGCATTTGGGAAGAGCAGAAACAGACTGACAATGCTTACGCAAAGAAAAGAAGGGAAGAAGATGAGGTAAGGAAAGCATTCAGAAGCACTTTATCAAGATTATCGGTTCCTCTCCCTTTTCAGTTTTAAAGGTCAAGCAAGTATACTTGGTGCTTTCTTTTTATGGTTTCTGGTGCTTGATGTAGCTGAAGGCTAGAACTGATCAGTCTCGAGGATCTTGGGACGATATATACCGAAATTCCAAAAGAGCCAGTCGTGCAAAGAATGATGTGCATGAAAGAGATGACAGAGAGCTTGAAAGGACAGGTCAACCATTATGCATTTATGAACCCTATTCCGGGGAGGGAACGTGGCCCTTTTTGCACGTTAGGTCACTCTATCGTGGAGTTAGTTTGGTGAGTTTTTGATTTATCCGGAGTTGTAATGTATGGCTTCTGCATGTCAAGATATAAATAACAACAAATGAAATATCGACGCCTGGCTAGTTCTTTCGTGTGGTAGATGGAATCAAAGCTACTTGTTTGTACCCCCCCTCTTCCATTTTATTGATCTAGTGATAACTGTAGGCCACAAAAGGGCAAAAACGTGAATCAGATGACGTTGATGCATCCTCTCGTCTTCCTGTTCTTAAAAATCCTTATTACGGGAATGTGCTTGGAGAATTCGGAGCATTCTTTGCAGTTGCTAACCAGATTGACAGCTTACACAAAAATGCTTGGATAGGGTTCCAGTCGTGGAGAGCAACAGCTAGAAAGGTATTTGTTTTTCCCTTTTTTACCTCAAAATCTAGGGTCCTAAAATATTGTCTATCCAATCAGGGAATAAGATCACATAAATCCGGAGACCCCCCCCCCCAAAAAAAACCCAAAAAACGGGAAGGAAGGAACCTAACTAAGGCGCACACACACTAACTCACACAAAAAGATGGCAGCTAGGCCGGACTCCAAGGCATTGGTGTGATTTAGTTTTTTGTCTGAGACTCATGTGAATATACTGTCAATCATATTGGCTACCGTTAACTTGATATTTTAGCTGAACAGGAAGCCTTGTCTAGCATGGCAGAGACAGCATTGCTGAAAAGTATTGAAGCTCATAATTTTGGGGATGCGTTCTACTTTTGGATTCGGATGGACAAGGATCCTAGAAACCCTTTGAAGCAAGACTTTTGGGCATTTTGTGATGCTATAAATGCCGGTAATTGCAGGTGTGACCTCTCAAATCCTCAACGTTGTGCCCTTAAGATTATTGTTGTTTCTTTTGACAATGATTTTATAATTGAAGGTCTGGATTTTCTGATGCTCTCAAGAAGATGTATGGCATTAAGCATGATTGGGTTTCTCTTCCCTCCATGCCTATGGATGGAGACACATGGTCTGTAATGCACAGCTGGGCTCTGCCAACTCGTTCCTTCCTAGAATATGTAATGTTTGCAAGGTACTCGAACTCTTTAATTCACCTTAATTACCGGTTTGGATAACTGTATAGGGGGATTGTGGGACCTGCACACTTGCAGAGATACCCATGTCCTTCTCTTAAAGCCACCTAAAAATACGATAGTTGTCAATAGCTCTTCTCTCTTAAGGAACTTTGACCTTTATTAAATCATTGTTGGGAATATCATCCTTGCAGAATGTTTGTTGATGCATTGGATGCACAAATGTACGATGAACACAACTATACAGGGCGATGTTATTTCAGCTTATCCAAGGTGAGTAGCTCCCTCCTCCCACCTTCATTTCCTTCCACTGATAGTCTTTATTCTTGAACGGTTGGTACTTGGCACCGTTGAGAAGGCCTGAGATGTGATTATACTTGATCATCTGTCTGGAATCCTTGATAAGGACACAAAAGAAACTTTGTTCGCAGGACAAGCAATGTTACTCTCGGGTACTTGAGCTTCTAATAAATGTATGGGCTTATCACAGTGCAAGGCGGATGGTGTATGTAAACCCCGAGACAGGCGTGATGCAGGAACACCATGTGTTACAGAAGAGGAGAGGTCTAATGTGGATGAAATGGTTCTCATTTCAAACTCTTAAAAGCATGGATGAGGAGTTGGCCGAGGAAGCAGATTCTGACGAGCCAAAAGGGCGGTGGTTGTGGCCATTAACTGGGGAGATATATTGGCAGGGTACCTATGAGAAGGAAAGAAGTCGGAGGAGGAAGGAAAATGCGGAGAAAAGGAAAAAGAATAAGGATAGAATCGAAAGAATAAGAAACCGGAACCAAGAACGCCAAAAACCAATAGGCAAGTATGTGAAACACACACCGGAGGGAATGTCAAATACTCCGGCAGCTGTGGCAAGGAGATAGGATTTGGTGTTCCTTTTCGTTATTGGCTAATCCCGCGAGCAGGTTATACTTGATGATTCTTTTTGTATTGACAACAACAGTAAACAAAGAAGCCCATTATGGATCCCGCTATAGCAGAGTTTGAGGCGGCAGTATACCTAACAACAGAGAGAGTATTTACCGGTGGGTTGCGGTATCAACATCAAAGTACGAAGACTGTGGAAGGGTTGAGGGGAAGATTCGATGGCTTGTAGGTCATTGATGTTGACAAGTTGTTTAATTGTAAAGGTCTCCCAGCACTTGCTCACAATGGCTCTCTCGTTTCCCCCATCCTTAGTGTGGGCACAGATCTTCCAGTTTAATTTATACCAATCATTCAAGCATCAAACAGGTAGATGAGATGTAAACGTGCTTCTGGATCAAATACTATTTCAGACACAGGTCATGATTTGTTAATCAGAGTTTGTTTTGTATTTGACTTCGAAACATATTTTCTTTTCCTATATGCTTGGCCAGATCTTACCAAAATCTAAACCGACTCAACTTCAGCCCAACCCGGCAGCCAAAATAGCGAATCAGAATTGGACTAGAAATCGAAATTGACTTGATCCAAACCAAACAGATCCAAGCTTTTTTTTTTTTTTTCCAAAACTTAATTTTCTTTGCAAGAAAAATTTATTGAATCAAAAATCGAGTGACCCAAAGTCAACCCGAACCGAAAATGATCCAAACACGATCCTACTCAAAGTTAACCCAACCCATAACCGAACTTAATGACCCATTTGTTAAGTCTGCACTTGAGATTAAGAAGAGTTCAGCTTGTTAAAAGCTCTTCAATTGACATAAATGCAGCAAAAGGCAGATCAGGGGTAGCCAGAGGAGCCAACACCAAGCTCAAGGCTGCTATTAAGCATCCGCTAGGAGAATACCAAGCAGCAACAGAACAAACCATAATACATGTCATATTTTTCCATCATTGAAACAGTCAAAATTTGAAACACTTACATTAAGTTAAAATTTTAACTCAAAAGCCACCAAGGCACTCAACAACCCCATTTCCTGAGTCTCTACACCACCCAACATCGTGGGGTTTTTCTTTTTTCCTTTTCTACTTTTTTCTTTTTTTGGGGGGGAGGGGGGGAAGGGGGTGTTCTACACCGGCAACAGAAACTAAACAAGCCCTTCCAATATTAGTAGTTACTACAGAACTCTTGACAACTCCAAGCATGAGCATAACATGAAATCCTTCGCGAAAAAGAGCATCACGGACATCAGAATCTTGGAGCTGCATGACATAAAACGATGGAATTAAGACAAACACTGCTGTACCAAGGATGAGACAAGCACGACATGTAGAAAAATTTTGCCTACCTCCCCCAATTGTGGCTTCAGGCAATCGCTCAATTGAATATTTGTGTTGTGTAATGTACATGATTGGCACACCAGGGATCTGCTTCCCCAATCAGTTTCAGGAGTCAAATCGATATAATTATCCATAAAGACATCCACAAAAAAAGCAATAAATAACTATTTATGGAACAAATTTCCATTGAGCTGAGCAACGGAGAACTACCTTTCTAATCCTGCGCTTCAAATCTCGATCACATGTAGCAACAATGTAGCATTTATGCTGTTTCCAACAAAGTGAACATATTAGTACAAGGTCTGGCCCAAAGGTTGCATGGTAACACACAAAATAAAATGAAGCAAATCAAGTTGTAGCCAAAATTTCCAAACGTAACCAAGAAGGAACCCTCTTCCCCCAAACAGACACAACTCAGAGGACATGGCGGATGCACAAGGGAGCAAAGCTGTGGAAATCCAATATAAAAAAGGAAAAAAAAAACACGACCACCCCCCCCCCCCAATTGAAGAATGAAGATCCGACAACCAATAATGCATATCTTGGATTTTTTAAAAAGAGTTGAAATGTAAAGAAACATCTGCTCAAGAAAAAAAAAAAAAAACACACAAAAAACAAGGCAGGCAGAATGTGTGCCTGCTGTTCCCCTCGTAAGATTGAAGTTTCAATAAGAATTCCTTTCAGCAAGGACAAAAGCACCCATGGAAGTTTATTAACTCAAATTGTTAGCACAAACTGACCAGCAATCTACAGAGTGACGGATACGGTACGGGAAATAAAGGTTGATCTATAGGGGCGGAGCAATCCAAAAAACCTTTATATCTATTCATCCTCTTGATCAAACTGAATATTAACCTTCAACAACTTGGTTTGCACTTTGCGATTGATTATCATAATAACAACAGACCACTTCGAATCCCTGTCTTTACACTTACATTACGTTGAGGATTATTGTGCTACCATTAAAGAGCCCATTTGTCTAGTTAAATGCACATCCATAAAGGAATGCGGGTTGCTTGATTGTCCTGGTTTGGTTGTGTTTGCTGTGCACATACACATATAGTTGTGTAGATGCGCCTCATGAGTGTGGTTGTGGGGTGCTGCTGCTCTTTTTTGGAGGTACAGGAAAGATTTTACAGCTATAAACTGAATGCAATTAAAACCCAACGTATCCAAAACTTGAGAACTTTCTTTTGCAACCCAGTACCAACCCAGAGTCAGGCTCGTGGAAGGTTTTTTTCCAAGATCTTCGATAAGCGAGAAAAGAAACACTTAGTTAATAGGGAAAAGCATTGAGTATCTTGTGGGGGGGGGGGGAAAAAGGCACCTGAGTGACCCGATCCACTATGCAATCATCAGCATATGTTCCTTTATGAGTGCAAGGAAGTCTCTCGAACCTAGGATCTTTAGCAATCCTGCCAAATACAAAAACATCAGAGTTCAATCCCCAAAACACATCAATCTCTACAGAGAAGTCCTTTTAACGAACTAGAAGGCCCATGCTGGGATCACTATAATAGCACAACAGTCCATAGCATGTACCTCAATGCTACACGGTACTTCTGCCCCAGCTTCTCAAGTTCAGCCATCACACAATCCGTTATACATGGGGTACCTATAAACAGATAGTAAAAGAGACACAGCCAAACACCAAACAAAAAATAAAAAACCTTAAGTTCTCTTATGGTTGGAAATTGGAATTTAAGTAAAACATTTAAGCACCAAAATACTAAGTATGAGATAGAAAAGGTAGAAATTTTATTCCATATTTGAAATTGACACTCAAGTAAACCTTACATTTTGCATATAGGCAATCCATCATCCCTTTCTCCAGATCCAGCTGCACAACAGGAACAAAAGTAGGAGGGGAAGAGAAACCAATTGTTAGAAAACACAAGTACAAGATACAAAGGATTATCCACTGATAATTGTTCCAACAAATTCCAGTCAAAAAATGAAATTCCTACACCACAAAAAGAACATCACTTTAATAAAATAGAAGTTTCAAATTCATTCCTTTCATTGCATTCTAGTGGTATTGATTCACACAGCTATTTTTGAGAGATTGAATTAGTTTCTTACTATATGAAAAGAAAGTTCAACCATCCAAAGATACCCTTTTGCCCCACAAAGAGCCATGCTACTGTGACTATCTGAGTTTAGAAAAGCCCACCCGAGGCAAGCCTAGGTAAGCCTGGGAGCAAGGCTACTAGGTCAGCACCTTGGAGGGATGATATGCCTCAAGGATGCAAGGCTATACTATACCATCCCCCTTTTTCTTGTTTTACTTGGCCTTGTCTTTAAGTTTTTTTTCTCTTTTCTTTCCTTGGGAGCTACAAGATGAGCTATGCTTGTACTACAACTGTGTGCTTTGAGCAACTGCTTTGATAATATTACATATCTTAAGCTTATTTACAGTGTTAGTGATTAAGTTGATGTCTAATCAGTTTTTTAATGCATTCATCTAACTTGTTTCTACAAGATATGTTTGTGAAATGTGAATGACTTTTAAACACTTTTGCACAGAAGTGTGCCTTTGCACCCATGATGCATGCGCCTACGCCTCTCGCGTTGTGCCTTGCGCTTCAGGACCCTGTGCACCTCACGTCTTTTAAAACTAAGGTGACTATATTCTTTTCCAACTTTCACTCAACTATCTGCCGCCCCAATTGCCCACCACTTAGGCATATTCACGGAATAAAACAGAAATAGAACATGTTGTGGAATGAGAGGGAGCCTGAATCAACAAATTGCAATGTCAGATGTATGTTGGATATTATGGAAGACCGCAAACACAATCTTCAGTTCAAGCAATCACTCAATTAGAGTTCCCTAAAAGTTGAACCAATACCTTCTTTTTCGCATTGAAAACAGACTCTAAAATAGCTCTAACGGCAGAAATCAAAACCCTTTTTTTAGGGGGTGATTTTGGATGCTTACTTTGTTTTGAATGGAAAAATTGATGAAGTTGGTATCCACCAAAACCATATAAGGAGGCCCCAAGGCAGTGTTGTACTTGAAGAACAGTGCTGATGAAACGTACGGCCTGAAGATACATAATACAACACCACCAATGATCGTTTGAAAAATACCAAATTCTGAATCCCAAAGAGATAACAAAGCAATTAGAACTTAATAAAACATTCAAAGGCTTACACATTTCTGGGTAGATTCTCCGCCTGAAGATCCTTCTTCTTAGGGTTCAATACCTCCTGTTTATGCCTGAATGTTGAAGAAATCTCCATATGAACTAATTATTCCAAGCAAATTACAAAGAGAAGATGAAAGAGAGAGAATTTGTACTGTTTAAGGGCTTTAGAAGTGACGAGCTTCTTCATTACTGCAAATTTGGGGCCTTTCTTCGCTTTTCCCATCTCTTCGGTGGCGATAAACCCTAAACCCTAATTCTCACTGCGGAGAACACAAAAAGGGGTAGGACGGAGCAGGGAGAAGGGAGCAGGGAAGGGAGAGACGGAACAGCTGTGGGTAACGGCGGCGATAATGGAAGTGTTTGTTTTTTTATTGTTTTATTTTATTTATTCTATGTAATTAATTATTTTTTTAGGGCCTGTACGGCAATGCAAAACATATAAGTAGAAAGTAACACAATGTCTAGGAAGCAAAGCTACACACGGCCCAATTCTCTAATATCATTCAAGCGAAACTAACTACAATATAGCCAACACGATAACTGCACATTCTATCGTCAATTTGACGAGATATTCTCTTCTTCAAGGTCAATTGCTCGGCTTCCAAACTCAGCAAGTCCTTCTTCCGCTTTCTACATTGAACTTCATTTAATACATTAGAGTGTCCTTGAAAGTTGTCGCTACGGGCCCAGCGCCCGAGCCTCTTGTCATTCCTACAATCCTACCTGTACCAATCAAAAAGGTTATAATAAGTTAAATTAAAGTCTCATCTCCTGTTGAATGTGACCGGCTCTGTCTTTGGCGTCTTCAGGCTCTTCTTTCGTCATGGGAGAGACTTCATCCTTCTTCATTGGCTTCTACTCTTTTTGTTCCATTGAGATTGTGCATAGAGTTGAAAAACAAGCAAATTTCTATAGCTTTTGTGTATTTCATGGCTAGCTTAGTCAACCATATTGATGGAATTGGCAACATCATATGTTGTGATTCCGAAACTTTAATCATCCTCCATGCCGGCAGCTTTCATAGTGCTTGGCTGATCTTCTTACTTAATGAGGAGAACTATGTAGGACATTGATTGTGGATTGAAGAACTCGACCTTTTTACCCTGTTGAACCATTCTATAAGTTGAGCCATGTAGCTAGATAGATTGTGGAGACCACTTTCCCTTAGGCCCTCTCGAGAAGTGGTTGGTAATATCAAGAAATTTTGTAGGATTAACTTTACTCTTATTCTCCACACTTGGCATAGTAGTGAAGGTGAAATTAGAATCCACACTGCTCCTATCAAGATCTATCCCTGAGTTAGCTTCAACACCGTCGTCTGACTTGGCTAGTTCATCATATTTGTCAATAATGGTAATTTCTCGATCTAGATTACCTGTAACATTTAAGGATTGATGAGCTGAGCTATGATCTTCCACACAAGACCTCATGCTTATTGCTTCCGCTTCCATCTCCCCGCTGGAATTCAGGTCACATTCAACAGCATTCATCTTTATTCCCTCATGACATTGTGTTGCTGTTCGAGAAGGCCGCTTTCCATCGCTAGCATTCATTGCTAGATAATTGGAATTTCTACGGGTCTCATCAATGAGAGAGTCACCAGTCTCAATTATGGCTAGTTCTCTCACAATCTGCGCATTGGTAGGTTCAATCTCAACAGCTACTTTCATATCACACCGAGCCTGCGAAACATCACCCAATCCCAAATTGGCTTTTGCTATCCTAAACAAAGCCCTTGTGTTGCATGGCTCAAATTCTAGAACTAAAAAGCATAAACTCAGAACTATTGCAAACTTTTTGTTTTTTAAGTTATGACGCAACTAAGTTAAGATTCAAAGTAACAGCCAAATGTTTGAATAATGGCTCATTTGTGTTGGATACAATACAACTAAAGCGCGAAAGTTTAATAGCGGTTAGGTAAAGTGCTGAGGCTTGGTTAAAATCTTGATTCTTATAGCACTGATTCACTTCATCCTTTAGAAAATTATCTCGACGGTGTAACTCCTCAAGTCCGTCCATTTGAATAACAACATCAGCAGTCTCATCAAGCTTATATTCCTCAAGCTAAATTTGAACAAGCTTTAGCTTGAAACGAATGAGTAATATCTCACTCAAGCAAGGGATTCATAGTTTATACCCTCCCAGTTATACAAAATATTACATGAAATATATAAATTTGAGAATATTTTGTTTACTTATTATTGAAAACAAGATCATGACACTGATAAACTATTATTTTATGTATTGTGTTAGATACCATGTCTGGTGCACTGTAATTTCTAAGGAGTTGGCACAAATACTTTTCCATGTAACACCTTTTATTTGTACTCGTAAAGATATCCAATAATTCAGTCATATTTGCATATGAAATACTTGAATTTAATTATTCAAATGAACCAAATACTTTGTGTTGTTTTTAAGAGTCTAATACCAAGTGTCAATTTGATGACACTTGAATGATAAATTCTATGAATCATGCAAATTATTATTAATTCACTACTGTAATTTGAGGTTATAAGATAGTACTAACACCGTGTTCACAATATTACTAAAGAATATGAAAATAAATATAAAATTTCTATCAAACATTTTAATACTAGCAATATTGATAAATTTTATTGACTTAAACTATGGTTGAATTGTTTTATTTTACAGCTTTTTTTTTTTTTTTTTGCAGCACTCAAAATGATCATCAAGCACCACTTAAAGAATATTATTTTATCTGAAAATGATTATCAAGCAACACAATATAAGGATTCGAATAGATAGAAAGTGTCGTATAATCATTCTATACATATAGTTAGTTCGACAACAATAATGTTGTAATTAGCTTATACAATTAATTTTTTTTGAATATATATAATTTAAGATTAAAAATACTTCATTAACTGTACAACCTGTACTTCTAAATTACTTCTATTAAAAAAAAACACTGTGAATGATATTTAAAATAGATATTCTACCTACAATTTAAAAAATACTTTTTAAAAAAGAAAAAAAAAGAAAAATCCTACTAAAAAAAGAAAAAGAAAAAGAAAAAGCGAAGCAGGAGGGGGCAGAAACGTAAAAAAATGGTGAAGAAAACCAATTTCAAATTTCAAAGCCTATCATCGGCAAAGAAATGACCCCATAAATCAATTTTCCAATTTTCCAACAAATAAATTCTCGACAGTAGCAAGAAAACTTCATCGACTGCTGCGTGGTGGCTGTTCTCTCTCTACGGCGGCGCAGCCTCCTTCCGCCACCTCTATCCGCCTTCTACCGCCACAACCACCAATTCAAATTCCAGATGCTCTTGACCTCCTGAACCCAGAACCACCCCCTTTCTCTCTCATCTTTCCATTTCTTGGAGCCACCCCCAATTTCAATTCTTCCAAGAGCAATCAAGAAGATTCTCGAAGATTTTAGAGAGAGAGAGAGAGAGAGAGAGAATGAGGAGCCCTGCGCCGCTACCACCGGCGGCGGAGAACACCCACCTTCTGGAGATCACCCTGATCTCCGCCCAAGGCCTCAAAGCCCCGTCCACCGCCACCACCCTCCGCCGCCTGAAAACCTACGCCGTGGTCTGGATCGACCCGAATACCAAGCTCAAAACCCGAATCGATACGACCGGTGCGCAAAACCCTACCTGGAACGACAAATTCATTTTCCGAGTAACCTCCGAATTCCTCGCCGGCGACACCTCCGCCGTCACCATCGACATCTTCGCCGTCGGCGTCCTCAAGGACCAATTCCTCGGCTCCGTCCGACTCCTCCTCAGCAACGTTCTCTCACCCTCCTCCGAAGTCGGCGCTCCGGCGTTCGCCGCCGTCCAGATCCGCCGCCCCTCCGGCCGATTCCACGGCATCCTCAACGTGGGAGCAACGGTGATCGATGGTTGTGGGCTCGAATTGCTCGCCGGCGTTTCGGCGATCGGGTACCGCGATCTAATGGGGATGAATCCTCGCCGGAAGAAGCACAGCCGTGGAATTTCCGACGTGAGTTCCGGCAGCGAGTCGTGCGGCGGTGACTCGGTGGATTTCTCCGACGGCACGGAGTCGACCGGGTCTACGACGTCGTCGTCGTCGGCATCGACATCGACGGTTCTGAGGGAGCTGAATGGGTTCGGGCAGAGAGAAATGGCGGGAAAGAAGGGGGTTATTTTGTGCGGGCCAGGCTTTCTAAACAAGGTACACATCAGTCAGTCTGATCAAGATATCCAAGCTTTGGGATCGTTCGATCTAAAGAGGAGTTGATGAGCGGTCCATATTTGATCTCTTAACTGAGACAACAAAGCGTTTAGAAGCTTTAATATTTTGATCAGACGGTGCATATTCGATCAACTTGATTGAAGGTGGGTTTTTGGTGCTTGTGGATGGTTAGGAGCTGGGCAGGTGCACAGTCGTAGCAAGATCTGACTACAGCGGAGTGGTGAATTTCCATTTATTTTTCTTTTTTTGTGGGTTGAAGAGAGAGGGGGGGAGGGGGTTGAGGTGTTTGAGTTTTGGAGTTTGAATCCCAACAGCCAAATATACTGTTAATGCCAGCATATTCTTTTTCAGCATGCAAAATATATTGTTAATATGAGTTTTGGCTTTTGAAGGGTATTCAAATCTGTGATTTGCATTCATAGGCATATCTACATTAAGGACAGTTCAATTGGGTTAATTGACCATAATTTTCCGACTCATCTTTATGTACAAAATATATTTGTGATTTGCATTCAAACTTGTAGTGTTGAACCTAGGGTCCCATTACTAACACCATGCACTTTTGTCGTGGTGTTATACAAGAGTGGTATGCAAATTGATAGGATTTGCAAGTGGAGACAATTAAATCCCACGCATTCACCTAGGCACTTTCACCTTCTAGGTGAGTTTATTAATCTAAGTAGCACTCAATTATTGATTTTTTTCCAAACTAACATTGAGTTATTTTTTTCTCTCCAGTAGTACTAAGTTTATAATACTTTTCAAAGTAACACAAGGTGACCTTTTAACCTAGAGTAGCAGGTAACATGTATTTTTTTACTTTTTCAATAATAATAATAATAATTATTATTATTATTTTAATAATAATAACGAGAACAATAATAATAATTAAGGGGTCGTGGTGATCGAGTAGTAGAAACAGGGGATTCAGGTGGGTTATTTTTAACATCGTCATCATTATCATTGTCATTATTATTATTATTATTATTATTATTATTATTATTATAATAAATACAATCTACCTGCTACTATAGGTTAATAGGTCATCTAGTGTTACATTTGAAAAATATTGTTAACTTACTGCTATTGTAGAAAAAAATAATAACTCAGTACTATTTTGAAAAAAAATTGATAGTTGAGTGCTACTTGGGGCTATGAACTCCCTTCTAAGTAGCATGATCAATGCTTCATAGATTATTCAGCCATGACCTTGTTTAATTTGAGTCTGACATGATATTTCTTAAGTCTATTTCAATTTCACACACACATGTATATGGATCGATTCATCTCTATTCACAACAACAACAACAATAATAATAATAATAACAACAATAACAACAACGACAACAACAGTAGTAGTAGTAGTTAACTAAGAGCAGTTCATAAAAGTGCTCTATCCTTGTCCTTTGATGAAGAAGACAACTGTGCCAATCACCCTCAATAGGGTGATACGCTTGCTATCTTTTCAATGTCAATATTAGAGTTCAAGTTGAGTAATCTGTTGTTTATTTATGCGTAAATTGAAAAGTAGCTAATAGGTTTTTGAATATGAATTCGATATGGTTACCAATCGACCTGATCAAATTGAAGCTTGGGTCGGACTGAGGGTTGGGTCATGAGGGTCGACAGATATGATTTTCTCGACCCTGACCCTACCCGATCTTCATGCAGGTCAGCATGCCCCTGACCCTGCGGGTACCATCAGGTCAGATCCGATCCTCAAACCTTCCGATATAAAAAATGATATTTTTCACTAAATTTTCTTTTCATTATAAAGGTCAACATTAAAAATATTACAAAATAAAAAAGTCAAACGATAATATAATGCTCCGATGAAGTGTATCGTAACTACAAACACTCTAATGCATAATTTAGTCATTAAACCAAATATATCGATTAGTTCACTGAAATGACTACTCAATTTACTCCAAACATCAGAAAGGGAGCGTTAGAAGGTTACGAACGAATGAGATTTTGTGAGGTAAATTGGGGGAAGATACTAAGGGGAAATAAGAAAGGGAAAGCGAAAAAGTTTTAAACAAATAAAACCGAAAGTATCTTATTTTTATTTTAATTTTTAATTTTTTTTTTAAAAGTGAGGTTGAGTGGGTCAAAATCTTTACCCAAACCCGACTCTCATTATAGTCGGGTACCCTCAATTTGAGGGTCGAGGCGGGTCGGAGACAAACAAAGCCGCCTCTTACCCTTATTTTCGAGGGTCAGGTTGAACGGGTCTTCATTCGTTGATCAGGTCTAGTTACCACCATTTCCTTCCTAATCAGTCCTACATACATTGTCATGGAAAGAAGAACAAGAAAAAAACAGAAGACAATGGCAATATGGCTAAGGAAAGCCATTAGGCCTTCTTTGCTAATATTTTGTAGAATAGAAAGCATCGCTCTTAGAAAGGTTGGGGTGGGGGCCCGGGGGGGGGGGAACACATCCATTTCAATAGAATGGGCTCTCTTTTGGGGGCAAAAGGATGGGCCTGATTTAGGTAATATAATATTTGAATTGGTCCGTTAAATTTCCTCTAGGGCCTCCTAGCTACTACATAGGCATAGAATTTTGCCCAATTCCATTAGCTGTTTTTTGATTAAAAAGTTCGGCGGCATTATTAATAATATGTTGGCCAGTTATTTTTATTTTGTCTGGCATATACAAAAAGTATCTATTATAGTTTCCGCAGTTTGGTATAATTTTTAATTAATTAAAAATTTTGAGAATATATTAATCTAAACTCTAGACTCGTGGAAATCGATAATCTAACCTTAAAAAAATTGTCTCTAGCACTCGCAAACTTTGAAGATATTAATCGTAATGTGGCTTACAATCACTTTTAATTGCTCTATAATATCTTGTATCATTTGGACTTACATTTCTCATTAATCAGCCTTTGACACATGTCCTCTGTAAAATTTTCTTTCCTTTTACAAATTTAATGAAGAATGAACAAAGATTGTGTAAGAATATATATTATTTTTGAATAAATATATAGCTAAAATAAAAAAAATAAATTATTTGCCGTAAAAAATAGATCAACTGAAGACTCATATTCTTTTAAATGAACATAAGTGATAATCTCACAAATGCTTTGATCAGACCAACCCTCTTGTAGTTGGTTGTGGCTTTCTCAGGTGTCCTGTGTTGGTAGTTAGCTAGGGTGTTTGCTGACCTCGTAAGCGTCTGCATCTGTGGCGAGCCATGTAGCTGTTGCAGCCTGTCCTCCGGGGAGTCTTGGGGTTAGAAGGGATATAGGACTGCGGAAGGTACGCCTAGCGTCCTGAAATATTGGATCTTTCACGGGTAAGTCGTTAGAATTAGTTAAGACTTTGCGTAGGCGTAAGATTAGTATAGTGTGCATCGAGGAGACGAAGTGGATTGGGGCTAAAGTTAGAAAGATTGATGGGTACAAACTTTGGTACTCGGGGTCAACCAAGGCGAAGAACGGAGTCGGCATCTTGGTTGTGAAGGATCTGACGGACCAGGTGGTCGAAGTGAGGCGTAAGAGCGATCGGATTATGACCATTAAGGTTTTGGTGGGTTTAGTTTTCGTGAATGTGGTGAGTGTGTATGCGCCCCAAGTAGGCCTGCCGGAGGAAACTAAGAAGCTCTTCTGGGAAGACCTAGATGAGGTCATCCAATGGGTCCCTCGGAGCGAGAAACTGTTCATAGGAGGAGATTTTAACGGTCATATCGGCGTGGAGGCAGCGGGTTATGATGGGGTCCACGGGGGCTTTGGTTTTGGAGAGAGAAACGAGGGAGGGGTCTTCGTGTTAGACTTTGCGGTGGCCTTGGATTTGTTGGTGGCCAACTCCTTCTTCAAGAAGAAGGAGGACCACCTAGTGACCTTCAAGAGCAGCTCTTGCAAGACCCAAATTGACTACTTCCTAACGAGGAAGGAAAATTGGAGTGCGTGCAAGGACTGCAAAGTGATTCCCAGCGAGTTTCTGGGAACTCAACACAGGTTGCTGGTTTTAGATGTAGTGTGCAAGTATCCTAGGAGGATGAAGAGGAGAGTCGGAGAACCCAGAATTAAGTAGTGGACCCTCATGAAAGAGAAGGCGGGGTTAATAGCAAAAAGAATAGCCGAGGAGAGAGTTTAGAGGAGGGCAGAAGACGCCGATTCGATGTGGGAGGCTGTGGCGGACTGCATCCGAAGGTCGGCTAAGGAAACTCTAGGTTTTTCCAGGGAGGCGGCAACAGGATGGAGGGCGTCTGGTGGTGGAACGAAGAGGTAAAGGAGAAAGTCAAGGCAAAAAAAGAGGCTTACGCGGAGTTCATGAGCAGTCGTTCGGAAGAAGAGAGTAAAAGAAGATTGGATACGAGGCGGCCAAGAAGGTAGCCAGAAAGGCAGTGGCAGTAGCAAAGAGCCAGGCATTTGATAGATTGTACCATAGATTGGGGACAAAGGAAGGGGAGAAGGAGGTTCTCAAACTGGCTACGGCGGGGGAAAGGAAGACTAGGGATTTGGAAGTGGTAAGGTGCATCAAGGACGAAGAGGGTAAGGTACTGACTGAGGATGTTGAAATTAAAGAAAGATGGTAAAGGTTCTTTGTTAAACTCCTAAATGGGGAAAGGGTACGAGAGGACTCTCGTAGGGGCGAAGAGGGTACGGATCAGAGTGCGGGCGATCTTATAACAAAGGAAGAGATTAGGGAGGCCTTGAAGAAGATGGCGAATGGAAAGGCAGTAGGTCCGGACCAGATACCGATGGAAGTTTGGAAGTTTATGGGGGAGATAGGTTTAGAGTGGCTCACGGAGCTGTTCAATGTTATTTTCAGGACCGCCAAGATGCCCAGAGAGTGGAGGGCCAGCACAGTCATCCCATTGTACAAAAACAAAGGGGATATCCAAGATTGTAATAACTTTAGGGGCATCAAGCTGCTCAGTCACACTATGAAACTTTGGGAGAGGGTGGTTGAGAGAAGGCTACGGGAGGATGTTGACGTTTCAGAGAATCAATTTAGTTTTATGCCAGGCAGGTCGACCATTGAGGCGATCTACCTCCTCAGAGGGCTCATGGGCTTGTTCAGGGATAGAAAGGTGGATCTCCATATGGTGTTCATTGACATGGAGAAAGCGTATGATAGAGTCCCGAGGGAGGTATTGTGGAGATGTTTGGAAGAGAAAAAGGTGTCACCTGCGTACATCCGTGTAATTAAGGATATGTATGAGGGAGGGCGGACGCGTGTTAGGACACCGGGAGGGATCTCCAATGACTTTGCTGTTAGTATGGGCCTACATCAGGGCTCCGCCTTAAGCCCGTTTCTTTTCACTTTAGTATTGGATGAACTCACTAGAGGAATTCAGGACGAGGTGCCTTGGTGCATGTTATTTGCAGATGACATCGTTCTTATCGATGTGACCAGGCAGGGGGTGAATGACGAGTTGGAGAGTTGGAGGCATACGCTAAAAGTTAGGGGTTTCTGGTTAAGTAGATCAAAAACGGAATACCTCCATTGTCGTTTCAGTGGAAGGATAGAAGAGGGGGGAGACATCACACTGGATGGGAGGGTGATTGCAAAGGTCGCTAAATTTAAGTATCTGGGTCGATCATCCAGCAGAACGGGGACATTGACGAGGATATTAGCCAGCGGATAAGAGTGGGTTGGCAAAAGTGGAAGTCAGCGTCAGGGGTGCTGTGTGACAATAAAATGCCTCTAGGTCTAAAAGGCAAAGTCTATCGGAGGGTAGTTAGACCGACTGTTCTTTATGGATCCTGGTGTTGACCTCTAAAAAAGATGCAGGTCCAAAGGTTGATGGTAGCTGAGATGAGAATGGTCAGGTGGATGTGTGGTTTTACGAGATTGGACGGAATTAGGAATGGCGTTATCAGGAGCTTAGTCGAAGTTGCCCCCATAGAGGAGAAGATGAGGGAATCGAGACTTAGATGGTTCGGCCACGTAAAGAGGAGAAGTGTAGCCGCCCCAGTGCGGAGGTGCGAGATGATCGTCCCCCCCCGGTGGAAAGAGAGGGAGGGGTAGACCGAAGAAGAGCCTAGAGGAAGTGGTTAGAGAGGACTTGAGAGTTGTCGGTCTGACGGAGGACATGACTCAGGATAGGAGGCTGTAGCGGGATAGGATTAAGGTCTCTGATTGTAGGGGACCGGCTCCGTATGTGGTAATAGCTTCGGTGGGGCGGGGCGGGTTCCTGGTGTGCTTGTCTGCATATCGTACTGGTCTGGGATGTGACGACATCTAGCGCCCCTGGTTTGTTGAGGTATGTCTCCGCTCCTTGTTTATCTACTCTTCGTACCCTTTCCCCCCGTTGGTAATTGGTTTGCAATCGTTTCCTCTTTAAACCTTTTTCTCAAAAACTGTTTTGTGGGTCTTTAGGAATCAACCTCTCTATGGATAGGAATACCAGTAGGGATAAGGTTGCCTACAGTTGGATCTCCCCAGACCCCGCGAAAGCGGGACCCACACTGAGAGTTGTTGTTGTTGTTGTTGCATGGGTAAGTCATACGTGTAATCGATCATTTTTCCTCATTGATTTTTTACATTTTTTGGGAGTATAGGATATTATAGTTGTTAATTATTTATTCATAGTAATTAGTTTCCTGTTAAGTTTGCTTTCAAATAGTCTCTTATCTTTACTTTAAAGAAATCATATTTTTCAAACAAAACTTTGCCATAAATTATCGTTTATCATTCTCAATTGATCAAGAAATGAAAAAAAAAAAAAAGGCAGCTTGGTGTACAAGCATTATGCGTTCACGTAAGGTCCAGGAAAGGGCCTCACCTCAAGGGTGAATTGTAGGCAGCCTAACCTGATTTTATCAGTGGCTGATTCCAAGGCTCGAACCTGATCAAGAAATGAAAACACTAATTAAGTCATGTACGTATCACGTACATACTTATCTTTTCAAATGACTTAGCACGTATACGATCACACCAACAAACGCTTAAATCTTAATATAATAATAACAATTACACCGTAGCCAATTTAATTGTCATTCAGATGTTACATATTTAGTTAGTTTAATTGTGTTTCGGGTTTCATGTATATGTTAATCGGATAAGTTATCAACATAAGCCCTTTCGTGGTCACTAATCACTACACACACGCATATAGATAGAATGTGTGTCTATCAATCCAATGTTATATGCAAAGTTTAACTGTATTCATAATTTCCTTCTACATTGATTTAATTTCTAATTATTAAAAGTTGACGTATTATCTAATTATTAAAAGTTGACGTATTATACAGTCTTTCAATTCTCTTTCTCAATGCATTTGCAGACGAATCAAATATACACTCATCAGGTAAAAAATCACCCGAAAAAGTTGAATTAACATGTTACATATTGACTAATTACGCATGGCAAGTAAATTTTTTTATAGCTACAACCTCATAAACATGGCTTATGAAGGAATGGAAGAAATAAGGGGAAAAAGGGCATTTCCTCAAGGTGGTAAGAAACTAAAGAGTTTGCTGTGTTGGTGGGCTTATGTAGTAGCAAATTATATGCCCAAAGATACAAAAGTGTGACAAGTCAAAGAGACATGACTATATATGTGAGGATTGAGGATATAGGAAAGGGACAGAAGATAGAGGGGTTGGCTGGCTCTCTTATGATCATAGAATAAATGAAATGCTACATGTTGGGGTAGCTAGATATTTATTTAATGGTAGCTTGTATAATAAACAAGTGAATAGTATCAACTATTAAAGGAGAGTTGTCCTAATAGCATAAGTCACTTTATAATGTCTTTAATTACCGGTTATTTACTTTTAGTAATTATTGACAAATGATAATCGCTCTTATAAACCGTTATAAGCCTTTTTCCAGCATTTGGTAAGAAATAAGCCCTTTCATTGGGTCTATATAGTATTAGGCTCCACTTTGATAGGGCACAATTTAATGACGTACTTACTCTCTTTTTAGAGGACGCTCTTCGAGGACTGTAATCTTGCAGTTCACTTCATCTAATATTTGGCAATATTTTTAGCAAATTATTTTACAATTGATAGTAAATTATCAATAGTTTAAAAATCTCAATTATTGGATTAGAGTTCTCCAACTGCAGAGGATCTTAACCCCTCTCCACAGTAATGACCTCTTTGTTCCCTTAAGAGTTCCTAATGGGTGACTTTGAGATTTTTTTTTTAGTCCTTTATTTAGAGGTAGATACTAAATTTTAATGATATTATTTATGTTTTACTTTTATATTATTTATCTTTCTTAAAGTAATTGCTACTTTATTTGATAGTATATTTTCATTTAAATTTTAACAATGAGAGTTGCAGTCCATGTTTTTTTTTTGAAAATCTTCATCAGCTGTCTGACGATTTCATGATGAAGTTTCGTTGGTGTTTGGAAATAAATTTCACCTTCAAATATTTATGTTTGCATGCTGAATAAATCTTGTTTTTAAGCATTACATTAAGTACTTCAATATGGGATTTATTCCCATTGAATCTACTAATAATAAATTAATTCTACAATTTTGAGATTGCATTTTTAGTATGTTCATTTTTTATTCTAAAATCGTATACTTTTCCTTTCCAGCTACAATTGGTAATTAATAAAATTTTTATTTTTTTCCTGCCAATATTTTTTGAATTAAATATGCAGAATCAATTTGTTTTTGTTTGGATTAAATAGAAGGGATTTGAAAGAAAACATGTTGAACTGAAGCATTCACTATCCTGTTTGGCTAAATATAACGTAATCAAATATTCACAAATTAATTGAATAAATTAAAAATTATCTTTAATAATTCAAAAAATTTAATAAATAAGCTAACTGACATAAGAAGTAATTCTAAATTAGTTGCTTGAGTAATGAAACAGTCACCCAAAAAAAAAAGAAAAAGAAGAGGAAACAGTCAATTTATTTTCTCTTTGGGGTTGAGGGTTTTGCCTTTTGGGTGAGTATAAAATATGATGATTTCCCTTTTGATTAACGCCAACACAATTGTCACCAGATTGGCTCTGTACTCTCCCATTTAAAACACATATCTAAATCCTCACACGATACCACTGACCCCATGTCCAACATCAATTTGTAACTTGAACCCCCGCCCCCCCTCTCCCTTTCTCTATCTTGGGCAAGGTCTGAAAACCACCTTCTTCTTGTTCGAATTCTACGCCTGTCGTTTTTCATTCATCTGAATCCAAGCCCAGAAAAAAAAACCCAATCCCAGAAATCTTATCCACCACCCTCTTCCTCTATATAATAGAGATTTGTTTTATTTTCTGGGTATTTTTGACTAGCTCATTTCACTGCCCTCTTCGCCTTTCACTCATTTGTTCTCTCTGTTTTATCTGCATTTTGCCCAGTATCAACACCTAATGCTCTTTTCTCTTTGGTGAATCTTGGGTTTTCTCTTAATTCCACTGATGCCCATTTGTTTAGAGGATATTTTAGAGTGATTTGTTGGTGTTTGTGTGCTTAAGGTGTTGGGAAATTACCTCTCAATTGCCCACTAAGGTATGTTCTAACTCTTGTGAATCCAATCTTCAGAGTTTCTTTTGAAATTTGTTTGATTTTTGTGCAATTTTTTGCGGTGGTTCTTCCGGGATTGTTTGGTGGGTTGTTCATTAAATTTTGTATTTTGGGGCTCTCTTTTTTGTTGACGTGGCAAGTGCCGGGTGATATGGTTAAAATGACTCAAATGAGTGCTGTTGGTCTAGTTCCATACCTAACACGTTTTATGTTAATTATAATATTCTACTTGTGGACCATTTGAAAGCTTGCCCAGAAATGATTTGTGTACATTGTAATGCGGACTAATGGCTGAATTGAATTTTTGATCATGCAATTTGTCTCCTTTCCGTCAATTTTTGTAGTTTTCTATGGGGTATGTTGTTATTGCTTTTATGAATGCATGCTCTTTGGTTTTGTTCTCCTGGATGTTCATTATCTACATCTGGGTGGGTTGTAAGCCTTCATTTTGCCCTTTTAATTTTAACATAATCTCTTTCTGAGTGTGCTCTTCATCTAAAGTTTTTGTCTTGTTGCTAATTGCTGCATAAACCTGCAGGAAGCAAGAGAGTGAACTTCTATGATTCTGAACTTTTTTTAAATTATAATTTTTTTGGGGGGTTGGGGGTTGGGGGGGGGTATATTGCTTAAACATTCAGCATTGAGTAGGCATTCAATTGATTTTAAATTACGATCCAACAAAATCAATTGGTTTGCAATTTAGGGGTAAGTCTTCATACATCTCAACCCCTTAAAAAAAAAAAAAAGGGTAGAAAAAAATGAATGCCCTGCTAGGTAGGACTAGGTGGGTATTGATTTAGTTATGATTATGATGCGATATAGGTTCCACTTTCTCACAACCTAATCTGGGGTTGTTGTTGCCCATGTCGTTATTTTGATTTGTTCTAGATTTACTGAATATTTTGTTTAGCATTCAAGCTTATATAGAAGGATGCATATGCAGATGGTATGAATTTGATGAGGAAATACCATTTTGTTCCTCTGAAAACCTCTGAATGATATATTCATCTTCCTTTGGTATCCTGCTTCAAAGAGCATTTGGATATGTTTTCCATATTAGCTTTTACCAGTGGCTTCAGTTATGTTTGGTTACATTAGGTGGTTTTCCTCTGCTGGAAGTTGGAGCGCATATTGCTTATTAGCATAATTATTCGTCGAAGTTCTCATTAAGAACCTTCTTGTGCAGGTGTTTTAATCTTTAAATATGAACAGGGGTCCATGGAGTAACTATTATCATTATCACCCTGTGTTCAACCCTGTTGAATCTGATTCATTTTCTGATACTAATGATGAAGCGAACCAAGATATGGTTTCATTAGACTCAATTCTTCCTGATGACCTGTTGGAGAGAATTCTAGCCTATCTCCCAATCGCAAGCATATTTAGAGCAGGTTGTGTTTGCAAGAGGTGGCATGAAATAGTTTCTTCAAGGCGGTTCTTGTGGAACTCATCTTCCCATGTCTTATCTCAGAAGCCCTGGTATTTCATGTTCACTGGCACCGATGAATCTTACGGTTATGCCTATGATCCTGCCCTTAGGAAGTGGTACAGCATTGACCTCCCCCACTTTGTTACATCAAATTGGTTCATTGCTTCCTCCTTTGGCCTGGTTTGCTTCATGAACAATGACAGTAGAAGCGACCTTCGTGTTTGCAACCCCATTACGAGATGCATCAAGAGTCTTGTTGAGCCACTGGGCATCGGATCTTCTGACTACACTGCCCTCGCTATTTCAACAGACAGATCATCTCACAGCTACAACATATCAATAGTGAAATCAAAACTGGTCCCCGATAATTTTTACCAGTGGGATCTCTCCATTCATATTTATGATTCAAAAACGACGATGTGGGTGACCGCTCTCACTGAAGTTCTGAATGGTTGGAGGGCTGGTGATGAGAGTGTGATATGTGACGGGTTCCTCTACTTCTTGCTGTATTCAATTGGGGGCAGCTCATCTCATGGTCTAATTAAGTACAATCTTTCAAGCTGCTCATCTCATGGGTTGTTAAAGAGGAATTTTATCCCGGCTCCTTGCTCTTTGACTTGTGGCCGGTTGATGAACCTCAAGGAGAGGTTGGTCATGGTTGGGGGGATCGGGAAACAAGATCGCTGTGACATAATCAAAGGGATCGGTATCTGGGTCTTGAATGGAATCGAATGGCAAGAGGTAGCGAAAATGCCTCACAAGTACTTTCAAGGGTTTGGGGAGTTGGACGATGTATTCGCTAGTAGTGGGACAGATGATGTGATCTATATCCAGAGTTATGGTGCCCCAGTCTTGCTTTCATTTGATATGCAACATAAACAGTGGAAATGGGCACAGAAGGGCCCTGTAACCAAGAGGTTCCCTCTTCAACTTTTCACTGGTTTTTGCTTTGAACCTAGGCTTGAGATTTCCCCTTGAGCTAGTTACTCATTGGGATTCGATTTGAATATTTGATCATATGGTGATTGGTGAAGCTGAGAGTTTCTTTTTTTCTTTTTTCCTTTTTTTAAAAAGCCCCCAAACCCTAGGAAGATACCTTTTCTTCCCCTTGTCCAGGCTATCATGGCATATATGTTTCAGAACAGTCTACAGAACATACACCAGCTGTAAAATGGCTGCATTTCTCAGCCTGCAATGAAGTACACAAGTTGTGGACTCCTAGGGATTCAAAAATCAAATTTGTTAAACCAGCCCCCCTTCCCCTTTCTCATTCAATGAATGTCTGTTATTTTGTGCTAAAGCAACAAATGACTGTTGTTTTTGAGCGGTAAAGCAGTCTACAAAACAGCCCCGGAGTAGTCACTTTTTTTTATATAATTTTTATAAATGTAAATGATAGGCTTGCATCCCACTTACTGATTCACTGAGTTTTGTACAAACGATGAAAATACATTTTTACTGTCACACTGATGTCCCTGTATGCTGGATTGGGTTCTGGGCATTTTTGTTGATTTTCTTCTGTGAGATAGAGAATCTGTTAGGAACAGAGAGGAAGCTTAAAAGCTGGAGATTCTGCCTACTACTTTCTTCACTAGTTTGAGCAATAATTGGAGCCTTAAATCAAGATTTCAAACTCCTTGAGATTGGTACCCTTTTGTTCTTGTCTGCCCTAGACGGGGGCTCCATGCCCATCCCTTGATTTGGGGGTGCTGCTTCCTAGTTTCAACTTTAAGATCTGGTTCAAATTTTTGAATGTAGTAGTTGACTACTTGTACTAGTGCTGACCAAATGAGCCGCCAACTTGGGCTGGTCTGGTTTGAACTTGGGCAAACCAATCTAACATGACAACAACAACCCTCCGTGCGGATCCTATTTTTACGGGATTTGGGATGATCTAAATGTAGATAGCTTAAATTAAGCAATTTGAGTATGGATCATCAACACCTCCACTCAGTTTAACATACAGAACGTAGTTGTTCTTGAACCATAGCCTAAATTGATGCATGTGCAATCTCAACTCAAAATATTGAATTTTATCCCAATTAATGACATTAAGCTACTTCAATCCAACGCAAATTGACCTTGTTCATTAGCTAGGCCAGGATAAATTGAGTCAAAAATACTTATGCTTAACCTAGACCTATCCAACTTACTAGCAACTAATGTGTACAAGTGCAACTATTTTTAACAATGTCAAAACAAGTTTTTCAAGGATAAAAAAAAAACGGACAACATTAAATGACATTTGTATGGCTGTCATTGTACTTGTGACAAATCTAGCTTTGCTTAAATTTGTTGGCACATCATGGTGCTTAGCTCTAGAATTGGGAGTCTAGGACAACCCACACCTATGTGTAGTAGTAGTAGTGGGGTAATTAGGTCTGCATGTTTTATTCATTTATGTCTTTTCCAACTTTCTATTTACATGTTCATGTCAGAGAAATGACTGCAGTTAGGGCATATTTTACCCCTTGGTGAAACCAATTTAATTTGTTGAATGGCTAAAAAATGTTGATATATTATGAATGCAAATTTAATTTTTCTGGCAGTTTTTAGCTGCCATTTAGGGTTACTGCTACCCCACTTCCCACTATGATCCTGAAGGCTTGTTCAGTCTTGCTTAAATTCCTGGAAGGGCGCCCCATTTTATTTTATTTTTTTTAACTCTTACCCCCATTTAAAGCATTTTCAATCTTAGTTTCAAAAGGCATATCACATCATTAAAAATTTTACATTTTTAAAACTTACATTTTATCACTTTTCCAACCAATAAAACTCTAACTTAAATTATATGATAAAATATTTCATATGGACCTATCTTATAACATATTTTTTTTCAAATATCTAAATAATATTTTTTTGTTAAGGGAAAAAATCAATAAAAAATTAAAAAAGTACAAAAAAGGTGGAATGGGGGAGGAACGGGCAGGCATAGAGGCTCGCGTGCCCCCCTCCGTTTCTCCCCGGCACGCGTGACACGCTGGGACCACAAATCTCACGCATTCCACATGACTGGGGGCGCTCTTATGGTTAAATGGAAAAAAGAGTTACACCTTGAGTTATTCATTTTTTTTTTTTTTCAAATGAGCCACAAAAAATGAAATAGTATAATATAACGTGGGAATGGGGGAATTGAACTACAGATTTAATGTACTCATGACCTCAATCTTAACCACTTAACTAAGATCTTATCAATACCTTGAGTTATTCATTTGGTTAGGCTTGAATATTATAACATATTTGTTTATAACTAGGAGAGATTATAGAAGATGTGGTATTTTAGTGAAATTTCTAGATAATTTTATGTTGTATGTCATGTAATAAAGGATGGTCTAATTGTATATATAGCTAATTGTATGTGTTTACAAGTGATGAATTTCGTAATTGTCCCATTTACCATCCTGAAAAATAAATAAATGAAGACAAGAACTAAATGAGTTTCTTCGAGTGCTCAATTTATTACCTCATAATTAAATGTTCAAAGTATCAATCGGGATCTTATCCATATGGGGGATTTGTTAGATTCAATTCTTCATTACTGATTTCTCGTTTTACCAAGTCCCGTATTATATAGTAAATAATGAGTTGAAATCGGGGCAACAATGCTACTATTTTTTAAGTACATATCATTAAAAACAAATAATATAAAGTTCACAACATGGACACTATTTTTAGAGTTTGATTTATTCCGATCTTATTGGGATTATTCGCATCTAAAAATCCAACTTTTTTTTTAAAAAAAAAAAAAGGGGATCATAAGAGTTTGGTGACTGCACACTCTGCTTGGACTCTCCAACGTGCAGGTTACGTCTCTTGTCAAATAGGAAAAGAAAACGGTAATTAACCACCACACAAAATTGGCGCTTAATTTCCTCCATTATACACTTGCACCTCCAAATTCAACAACGCCATTTAGGCGAATTCCCAGGCAATTCTGGGTCATAAAAACGGCTAAAAATTTTTCACACAAAACAAAATCAAACCACTGCTGTTTTGCAATGGCATCATCCCTAGTCAAACCAATTTCTTATCTGGCAGAAAATGTCTTAATTTGACCCTCTGATTTCCCCCCTTCCTTCAATTTTTTTTTCTTAAAAAGCCCTTCAAAAATTCGAAAGCAAGGAGGAGAAGGTTGGGGAAAAAAAAAAATTAAAGAAATTATCAACATCATCCTCCATTATCAACAATTTTTTGATGGAAAACGCCACACCCAGTTGGATTTTTGTCAATTAATTGCTAGATTTTTGCCTATTTCTCCATCTCTATTTTGATCAGTTTTCTGGGCAAATTAGGTAAGCTAATTATTGTTATTAATATTGTATTTAAAGTTGAGGATCTATGGAGATCTGCTTGATTTGACAATTATGGGTTCATTCTGCGTTTTGGGTTGTTTTTGGATTTAAATATTTTGACGAAACCTCAATTAAATTATACCTTGCTTTGATTTTGAAGGGCAGCTCTGCTTTTTTGATGTTTCTGAGAACATTTGTATTCCTGTCGTGTAATCTGTTTAAACTTGGATTAACGAGGTAGCTGCATGCATTTCGCAGTTTTGTTTTTTCAAGCTGTATTGTCATTTGTGTTCTCTATGCATTATTATGAATTGCAAAGGAAAAGATGTAAATAAACCCAAAATGCACTGGGAGGAAAATGCTGCACGTCACCTGCTCGATGTTATTACTCTTTGAAGATCAATGCTACATTGTGCAAAATATGTATCCCCAAGGAAACATAATGACATAGCATAATATACATTCGAAAACAATCTCTGGTTTCATCGAAACAAGGGTAAGGTTGCATACTTCTAGACTTTATGAGATCCCAACATCGTGCATGAATCATACCAGATTGTTATGGTTGTTGTTATTGTCTATGAATGCTTCACGGCCACCATATAATTGGAAGGTTATCGAGTTAGAAATTCCACATCATTTATCATGTGTTTGGTGACAAATCCATTGTCAATTTTAACATTTTTGCTATCATATTTAATCACCATGTTTAGAAACTTGGTATTGTGCTTGTCAGATGGAAAGTGAGTTTGCACATTATGAAAGCATAGTCACCAATCAAGGTCCTGATATTGCAGGTGAATGGCCTTGCTTCGGAAGCAGCTATCATCTTCAAGTCTGAAATCTTCGAGGACTACCAACATACAGTACTCGAAACAGCGTAGTCTCCCACCTGGTACCATCACTGAGTTCGTATGGAAGGATTACAGCAGTACCATATTCAGGTTCTGCTCTATACTCTCCTTTAGTTTTTCACTTTGAAGAGTTGACAAGTAGTAATTCTTTTGCCTTATGCTTAGCCATTAGATAAGAGTTATCAACAAGTTCTTCAGCTTAATTACTTCTAGGGCACTGAAATGATATTCCTGTATTGTATGTGTTTTGCAGAATATACTTCCATTTAGTGCAGCAAAGCATATTCACTTGAAATAGGGATTTAGGTGATTATTGTTTCTTAGGCTCATAGATTGCCGACAAAATAGTCACCCTTATTAATATTGCATTATTTGTAACTATGTATGTAAGGCTACACTTTGAGGTCCCTGCTCCATAGTTTTCTCCTTATGTTATTTACATTTTCATTTTAGCTCAAGTATCTCCGTCGGCATGTAATACATTATCTTATGAGCTTAGACACTTGATGTTTCATTTTAGACCAAAAATATGCAACATTTGCTAGAAACTGATTAAATTTGAAACATAGACAAATGCCCATGTGAGCAAGTAGCTCTGTTGCACGATTCTAGCCAACTTTAAGTGGTATGCAATCTCTTGTTTGCTTGTCCTACAAGTGATTAACTGTTTCAAAGTCAAGTTTGATCATATGACATTTTCAATTGTTTAACTCCTCTCTTCATCATTGCATATTTATGATTCTGGAGAAGAATAGATCTCGAACATGCTGAATGGAATTTTCCCCTTATTTTGACGTCAAATCTGCTCCTATTAACTCTCTGCAGAAACATACAAGAGCTTGGAAATGTTAAATATGAAGATTACATGATAACAGTGAGCCGGCATGAGACTCTCATGGAATTGGCCTTGCAAGGAGGCTGTGGAAGGCCATTCTTCTTACCTCATGATGACCGGTTTGTCATTAAAACCTTGCGGAAATCTGAGGCTAAGGTGTGAGACTGATTCTTTACTTGATAGGGCATATCCTCTGCAAACACTACACTTTTAAGAAAGACACGTGCTAGCCTTTTTCGTGGGATAGCCATATGTTTGCTCACTTGAAAACTTTTTTTTATTATCTTGCAGTTGCTTATTGAGATTCTTCCGAGTTATTATGATCATATAAAGACACATGCGAACTGTTTGTTAGCCAAGTACTATGGCCTTCATGCAACAAGACCTGGTATTGGAGGTTCAAAGGTAACTGTTATGCTACACTGTTATAATTTTTTTCAAGCTGCTCAACATTAAGGACATTAGTAAAAGGAATTAAATGACTCAGCTTACGGTTGCTACATTTTCTAAATGATTGATTTCATTGTCTGTGAATCATTAGCCTTCCAAATGAGGGAAGGTAGGATGTCCAGGTCTATGTCAGATCAGCCATCTGATATGAATCCATAGGCTTATATATCTTGAGAATCTTCCTTCAAATGCATGAGAAATGGCCATGTATCTCAACCCCAAAACCAGTGCCTTGCCACTGTCTGCCCCCCCCCCCCAACCCAAACAAAAAAAAGAAAAAGAAAGAAAGACAGAGAAAAAAGTCGATAACAGTTTAGCAGTTTATTTTACTTTAGTCCAATGCAATCTATGTCCAAAAGAATGTGTTCAATGACTCTGACTTGTTTGGAAGATCCCTGGAATTTGTCGGCTACAACAATGCTTGCGGTGTCTATGATTACCGTGACCCCAGTTTGTTTTCATCTTTTGGCAATCCCTCCATGTAGGTCTACTTTGTTGTAATGGAAAATCTACTACAGACGGATTTGCACATACATAAGCAGTATGATCTCAAAGGCTCTGCACAAGGAAGAAGCCCTGGCAAGTCTGTACCTCTCCCAAGAACAACATTGAAGGACACAGATTTCGATCTTTGCTTCTTACTTCATCAGTCAACTAGGAACCAGCTTCTAGAGTGAGTCTTCTGATTTACTTGGCACATATACGGAAATTTGCACCAAAAAAATGATGCTTATCTTCTCTATCTTCATCATAGATGCAAAGAAAGTTACTCGAAGTATTGTTATTCACTGTTTCACTTTGCTTTTTGTTCACAGACAAATTAAATTAGACTGCAAATTCTTGGAGGAACACGGAATCATGGGTTATAGTCTGTTGCTTGGAATACACTTAGAATCCCTGCAACAAGGTTCATATCTCAATTCAAGTTCATCTATTGTTTCTTTCTTTCCCCTGACAATCTCTGTCATGCAGTTCTTTATCATTTATTTTAAGCATTGATTGCATGAGTTCCCAAAATATTTGATGGCAATTTTCATGGCTGTTATGTAGTTTATGCATTTTCTTGACTCGATTTTAATCAAATTATTTATCTTCGGGAGATAATTTGCCATTCTACTACTGAGATGAAAAACCTCAGCAGTTTTTCTTTCCTCCTCGTGCAGTCAGTCCTACTTCTGGAGCTGCCACTGATAAAAAAGCATTCCAAGAATCGACAAATGAAGATTCAGTAAAAAAGCCTCCAGTTGATGACTCCAAACAAGCAAAAAGTTTGGAAGTACACCACCACAGAGACCCGACCCTGGCTGATTTCGTCTCACCACCCAACAGGTTGGTTCTACTCCTTAACCTACAACACATTCTCACACGGTCTCTCTTGTTTCAATAATATGTTAGCTTTTACCTGTACTTCTCAACACGAGGATTGCATTATCATCTAGGGCCCCCGATAGCTAGGCGCACTGCATATGGCAAGGGTTAGATTGGGTACATCTAACTTCCCCTTTCCTCCAGCAAAATCCAACCCCAGAGAGAATTTGGGGGCAGTGATTATCAGTTTGGCTCAGTTTGTAAAATGAAAGGACTGTCACTTTAGACTTGGCTAATCTAACTCATACATGTTTACTTAACAAGCATTACCTAAAAATTATATCCAACACATCCAAATTGACCAAGATTTGTGTAAATGTTAACTGTATTTTCTTGACAAGCTTATCAGACAGTTCACAACTCTGCTGTATACAACTTCACCAGAACTGTATCGCCACACAAACCCATCTTTTCCCCGGACATAATTTATCTAGGCTGGCCTTAATTACAACCGATGTACCTGGTCTAAATTATTTGTTCGTCTTGTCCTCATGTTATGCACTGGTCTTTTGTAAAGTATGATGTTGGCATCGTGATCACAGGCAAGTAACAAGGTTCGCAGCTAAACTTCCAGCTCGAGCCATCAAAGTCCCTCATCACAGCAACTTAGAAAGCATGTCCGCGTCATCAGGGAAAGAAGAAGGAATACCAGAGGGGTCAAGTGTGTACTTATACTTGGGAATCATCGATTTCATAAAGAACTACAATGTGATCAAGCGAATTGAGCACGCATACAAATCATTGCAGTATAATGCCAAGGACATTCCATCTGTGAAACCTCAACTCTATGCAACAAGGTTTCAAGAGTTTCTACGACAAGTTTTCCTTGTGGAAGGTTTTCCTCCACGATCCCAGGGATTATTTGACCTTAACAGAGCCTTCAGCTAACAATGCTGAGCCTATGACATTTATTTTTTGAAAATTTGAAAAAAGAAAAAAGAAAACAAAAGAGGAATGATCGATCAAATTCAGTTTATTGAGAGATGAATTCAAGTTCAACTGAATGTAACATTAGCATATTTGATGGAAATGACAGGTAGTTTAGATAGCAAAGTTTCCAGATATCAGAGAGTTTGGTTTAAATTCCGTATACATCTATTTATGTTCTTCCTTTGAAAAGGGAAGAAAAAAGGAGCTGTAATATTATTAATAGGACTCTTTACTGATGTACATGGAAATTCATCTACGTCAGCTAATGATCAATCATGCAAATTGCGAAGTTAAATCTCATTGTTTATGTTTGTCATTATTTGGAAAGTTTAATCTACGTTAATTATTATGTCTCAAGGGCATGTGAGTAGGTTATTTCATCCTACTTGCACGAAGTTCAAGTTGGGCCATTTTTGGTTAAGTTAGTTTTATTGTGTTTCATTTGATGTTATTTCTTTAGAAATCTTCATAGAAATTTGCAAAAATTAGTAAAACTTGTAAGGGATATGAGAAATTTATAAAGATTCGTGAAAACATATATATATATATATATAT